>ML784354.1:851851-868641 GCA_009831015.1 Picea engelmannii
CCTCAACCGGGAAAACCTTTCTTTTTCATTATATCAAATTTCACCATTCGCCATACAATATATACAATGTTTTTAGGTATTCTGTAGATACCAAAACCCTAATCCCTTAATCCGGGATTAATTTACAAATCAGCTAAAAATAGAAAAATCCGCTAAAAAATAGCAAAAACCGCCCAAAAAAAAATAAATTCGGGGCGTTGCCTTGAACCTCGAACCCCGAACCCCTAGTTTGTACGGACCGTCAGACTCAGTTGTCATATATGACGCACCCACACACACACATGCAAATAATATAACACATACCCAACACTTCTCCTATTCAAGTCTTCCCTCTATTCATACTTACTCCCAAACTACTAATTAAAGTTAGCTAAGACCTTGATTGCTGGTGCATGCTAGCCCTTTTATCTGAGTTAGAACATTATCATTTGAGTCCTTTTCCATTTGACCCTTTAAACACCTTTACATTCACTTATAAACCTGAAGGGTACTGAGATTTCCTTCCATGCAATATGAAGGTGACTCCTAGTGCTAACGGATACAACTTGGTGTTCTGTTTCTTCCCCTTTGTATACTGACAAATCTTGCATTTGTTCATGAACCTCTTTACTTCTGCCCTCATACCTAGCCAATAATACAAACCATTCAATTGCACAAATGTTTTTTCATGGAAAAAATGTCCGGCTAGACCTCCGCTATGTTTCTTCTTCAGTAGGTTTTACCTCATCGAGCATCTTGGTATGCATAGATGGAAATATTTGAACATCAATCCATATTGAATTAGATATTCTGTCCACTGGCTTCTGTCTCTGAGCACAAGATTCACACATACTTGATATTCCTCCCCAAAATCTAGATCACTGCGATACATTGCCTTAAGGTGGTCAAACCCCAAGGTCTTCACTTGAAATTCTTGCAGAATCAAATATATTCTGCTCAACACATCAACAACCTTGTTATCATTACTAGAAATATGTTTAATAACAAAAGTGAAAATTTTCATAAACTGTATCCACTTAGCATGTCTCTAGTTTAATTTCTCATGTCTGGTTATGAATTGTAAAACTTGATTATCGCTATACAAAACAAACTCCTTCGGAACAAGATAATGTCTCCATTTCTTCAAGGCTTGAATTATGGAATAGAATTATTTATCATATGTGGAGTACTTCCTTTTAGTATCGTTCAACTTCTCGCTGAAATATGCATCAGGTCTATTATCTTGGCTCAAGACTCTCCAATTGCAACTCCACTCACATCACATCTTACTTCAAATGTATTCCTGAAATCTGGTAAAACCAGAATCAATTGTTTTTTTATATTCTCCTTTAGTATGTTGAAGCTCTTCTCAGCCTCTTCTATCCATTTGAAAGACTTGTGTCTTTTCTTCACTGTATCCATCATTTGAGCACTAATCCTGCTAAAATTTCTGATAAACTTCCAATAGAAACTTGCTAATCCATGGAAGCTTCTCACCTCAAAGATATTCCTTGGTGATGGCCATTCTCTGATTTCTTTCACCTTTTTGGGATCCATATTCAATTCATTTGAAGAAATCACAAAACCCAAACATATGAGTTTTGTCTTCATGAAATAGGACTTTTTAAAATTAATTAACATCTTCTCTTGCTGCAACCTCCTCATCACCAATGTCAAATGTATCAAATTATCTTCTTTAGTCTTGCTAAATACTAGTATATCATCCATATATAAAATCACAAAATTTCCTATGAAATCCTTTAACACTTCATTCATCAGCCTCATAAAAGTACTCGGGGAATTTGTTAAGCCAAATGACATAACAATCCATTCATACAATCCCTTGTTTGTCTTGAATGTTGTTTTCCACTCATCACCTTCTCTCATCCTTATTTGGTGATATCCACTTTTCAAATCTATTTTTGAAAAATAATTCACTCCACTCAAACAATCCATCAAATCATCCATCCTCAGCAATGGAAATCTATACCTAATGGTGATCTTGTTTATGTCTCTTGAATCGGTACCTATTCTCCACCCTCAATCCTTCTTCGGACTACCAATACTTTGTCTAACGGATCCTGAACCTGTCTTTTCACCTCCTCATTCTCTTGAGGTGTCAACCTATATGCTTCTTTGTTTGGTAGGATTGCTCCTGGTATCAAATCAATGTGATGACTCATACTTATGATAGGTGGCAATGAGCTTGGAAACTCATCCACTACTATGTCAACAAAATTTTCTAACAGTTCTTGAAATTCCTCAAGAAAATATTCCATAGAAGTACTTGTAAGGACAACTCTCGACTTCCTCACTACAACAAACTACATCTCTTGTTCCTTCTTAACTTCACTTAGGAGTTCCTTCCCACTCATGAGAAGTATGCTCATGCTAGCTTCATCCTTCACTTTCTTCTCTTCAATTGGTAGAAACATGTGTGTCCTACCATTCTTCTCCAAAGTATAGGTATTTTTTCTCCCATCATGAATGACATTCCTATCATACTTCCATGGTATTCCCAACAAAACATGACATAAATCCATGGGAATCACATCACACCGGATTTCATTTCTATATCCACCTATTTTAAATTCAATAAGGAATTGTCTAGTTACTGTTACCTGGTGATCTATCTGCAACCATGACACTTTGTATGGAGTCGAATGTGCATTCGTCTCCAACTCCAACTTCTCCACCATCTCCATGGATACTAATTTGTCAGTGCTCCCACTATCAATTATTACCTTGCAAACTCTATCTTTTGTCTTGAAATCTTTTCTGAACAAATTGTTCCTCTGCACTGGATTTTCAACCTCTGGATATTGCTTCAAAATAACCTTTTTCATCATCAAGGATTTCCCATCTTCTGCACCTTCTGCCTCTACATCTCACTTCTACGCTTCCAAAATGTGATTTTCACCTCCTTCTTTATTTCTCTCAGGGCATTCCTTGACATGTGCCATGTCTTTCCACATGCATAACATCTTAATTCACCTCCTCTGCCTCTTCCTCTTCCTCTAGGAAATGAATTTCTACCACCACTCTACCTACCTTAGGAACTTCCTCCCCTCTTAGAGTGACTATTTGGCTTCTCTTTCTCACCTCTAGGATTTTGCGTCTTGTCATGGGAAACTCCTTTGCCTCTGTTTAAGCTTCTACCTCTGTTTTGTTGACTCTACCTCCTGACCAATTTCTCTTCTGCTTTCATTGCAATATGATACACATCCTCTACCATCCTAACTATCGCCATGCTGATTTCATCCTGGATTTCATATCTCGGGCCATTGATGTACCTGACAACCTTTTCCTCATCTCTCTCTTTCTATCCAACCCTGATGTTCAGTCTGTAGAACTCCTCCGTGTATTCCTTTACATTCATTCCATTCTGTCTCAGGTTCTTCAATATCTTGAACAAGTTTATCTGGTAATATCTGGGTATGAATTTATCCTTTAGTTTGGCTACCATCCTATCCCAACTCTTAATATTTTGTTTTCCCTTACTTCTCTTTTTAGACTGCAATTCATCCCACCACAGTGCTTCATGTCCTTTTAACCTAGTGACATCATGTTTCACCTGCTTCTCCTCATCGACATCTTCATAGTCGAAATAATTGTCCATTGCTCATATCCAATCAAGCAATTCTTCAGTGTCTAAATTACCTTCATACATTGGGACGTCGATCTTCACTCTAGTTCCCAACTTAACAACCGATTTCAATAAGCGCTCTTCCACAACATCCTCTACTACAAGTTCTTTGACTTGTACTTCTTCATTTTCTGCATCGCTGACGTCTCCAACATTAGGTGCTCTCCTTTGTGTTGTTTCCATGACATCTATCCTTGCACATAGTTCTCTCATATCCATTTCCATAACTCTATTTGCTACATGTGGATCTACACATGTTCTAGGTGGCATTGTGTTGATGTATATGATAACACTCGTCGATATCAACCTACTTCTCTATATCCTTTACCTACATAATTCAATTTTGTATCTTCTCTGATACCACTCTAGCACAACCCCCCCTTCTCCCCTAAATGCTGCTCGACCTACCAATCTTGGATCATTCAAGGTACTAAGTCGGATCGAATCTTTAGGTCCCTACGGGTACCCAAAGCCACTATACACAGGCCCCTTTTATCCTAAGTGACCACGAGCTATGATCGAGGATCAACCCCTTTTGGATTTCAGGCTTCGAGGATATCCTGATCTCTGGCTTTAGTTCTCTCTGAAGTGATCTCCTCCAAAATTATGGATCTCTACCGCGTGTCCCCTTGGATTTTGACTGTCCAAAAATGTTTCAGGTTTCTCAACTTCACAAAACTCCTTCTCTCCTTGCACACAACCCTCTAGACTCTTGAATTTCAGATTTCCTAATTCACTGCCATGTGTTCTCTACACAACCAATGATTGAGATTACTTAGCGACTTCATGAGTTTGCGACTCTACTCTTGCGATGCCTCCAAACTTCCTGAACCACGAAGTGTTGAAACACCTTACGACCAACCTTCATGTAATTCTCCCAGATCTGACTCTCTGGAACAATCTTGCCTCCCTTCAGAACAAGTCTGGTCCGTATATTTTGGGAAACCTTAAAGGGTTCTTCCCTTTGAATATTTCTCACCTCTCTCCTTCCTGAGCTTACGAGTTCGAGACTCTATCATGCACTCCTTGCAGGCAAACTTCCTTCAATATTGACCACTGAAGGATGACCTTGCACTCCTTGCAACAGTCCTTTTATGCTCGATTGTTCCTCCTTGACAATATGACTCTGAGCGTAATTCCTCCTACACGCCAAATTCAACTATCCTAGCTGAAACTATGAATCAAAAGAGATTCTCTCATGCACTCCTTGCGAACGCCTATGCACTCTTTTCATATATAAGTTTCATGTTACCTCTTCTAAGATTCGAGTCAAAATAGACTCGGTCATGCACACCTTGTGGATGCTATGCACACCTTGCACTCTCTCATAGAAGAGAAACAATTGAAACTTATTCCATCTTCACAGTGACTCATACATTCAACCATGTCAATGCATCCATAAACCACAAGAACAATAAATAACAAATAATTTCAAATAAGGAGAAAGTCTACCATTCATTCATCTAGATAGACACAACAACAATAAACATTTGGGTCAATCCTCCTCTATTATATTCATTGAATAGTCATATGCATGGATTCATACACTGTTCTTTATCACTCTACAACATATGTAATAGATTCAACAACTCATAAACAACTAGAGAGACAACAACAACAACTACAATGACAACCTACATAATAGATTCAACAACCTCTTCTGGGAAACACTACAAAGATTTATACAAGAGGGGCTCTTCGAGTCTTTCCCTCCAACTAATCTAAGCTACCCTATCAAAACAAAATATTTAAACTATTGAATATTTATTACAATAAATATTCGAGTCAGATAGATAAGAGCAAGAGCTCCAGATCTGTACTGCAATCTTCAAAATTAAAGAAAAATACATTCCCTCATCAATCTTATGCAATGTCTCAATCTCCAACATTAAAGACGCTCATAAATCAAAATATTTTCCAGATACTACATTAATATGACAAACTTGGAATTCAAAATTTCTTCAAAATACGCACTAGTGCACCTAGCTGTCCTACACACATGCTTTGCTGGCAATGCTCCTGCATCAGTTATGCAGATTGGGAAATGGCTTCTGCAACCAAAATCTCATGATTTTTCTCTTGAAATGAAAGCAACCTAGGGAAGTGTTAATCTTAACTTGGGTGCTCAGGTTCCTTTGCAACATTTTTTATTGATAAACCAAGATTGCCACCAACTCAACAACTAATCATAAATTGAGTCTCATTCATATATTCACATATTAGTTTATGATCGAGTTGATGTTTGGAGTCATTTTAATGACCTCCATAACTGTGATTTTACCTCTTTGCCTTATCCGATTGAATTATTTGAATATTTCTGGTTAATCATGATCTTTTATAGAAAAGAGAAACTGATGATTTGGTGAGAAATACAAAATGTATTTTCTATTGAAAAATTAATTATTTTCAAATATGAAAATGACTTGTTCATGTCAAGAAATATTGAGTGCTTAATGGTTTTTGGAATCTTTCATGTGACCAAATTTTTGAAAATCTATTTCAACTAAATCCATCTATTAACCCATTTTTCAAGATTCCCGGAAGCTTTTTTGGTTGTACTAAATAAAAGGAAAATTGTATGTGATAATTGGATTAAAGGATTGTGTTGCAAATATTTTCCACTAGATTATCAATTCTCATAATCTTGCATGTTCTTCATTTCAGATAAAAAATTCTATGAATCTTTCTATTGGTCTTGATATTGAATGGTTAACATTTCTTGATTGGTTATTTCCCTTGGCTTACTTTCCAAGCTTTCACTGAAAACATTTTTGTTGTTTCTACCCTAGATTTAATACTTGTTATTGGGTTCTCTTATATTTCAACCAATTTTCATTCTTTCTTGATGACTGACATTCTAGCTGTAGGTTCCTTTTATTTAATTTTTTTTTCTTGAATTTGACTCAGTTTTAGCGCTTTCCTTCTACTTGTGTAGATTGCTTCCATCTTTTAATTTAAATGATGATATGTTCCCTGAGATGATTCGATTCTTTAGTCTACCATGAGAATTACTCTTTAAATTTGAGTGAGGGCCTGGTCCAATTCTGGTCACATATTGAAGAATATTTTTACAAGTCATAAGATGCATGGGTTGCTTTATCTGAATAAATTCATGAAGTTCTTGGTTGTAGGTATGAAATGATATTTGTGGTGGAACACACGTGCCTTATGAGCGTATCATGATTATCCATAACTATAGGAAAGTGTCTATCTACATTTTTCTTTGAGCTCCATCCACTTCACATTAATAAATTGACCAATACTATGATGGTTTTTGGGGATATCTGTGGGTTAAAATAAATTGCATAACATTTACTTAGCAAATCAAATAAAATCTCGTACCACCCCGCTTCCTTCACACCCTATGTGCATATGCATATCTATATCTAAAATCTAAAATGGTGAGCATATTATGAAACAAAAAGGACATTGAAAGCACTATTAATAGTGTGGGAAGTACACGTTGTTGAAATGTACACTTGACACTGAGGGGGGGGGTGTGAATCAGTGTCACAAAACTTTGGACAATTTTTCACTTTTCATAAATTAATTGAACAACATATATTTATTTCAATTTCTCAACCAATATATAACAGAATAAATATTTTATTTATTTATTTAACTTGAATGAATACATAAGATCAATCTTCATCTTTAAACAATTATGAGAGACCCAACCCTCTGTTACAAGATCCAGCTTGTAGTTCTCATATCCAACTGAGAAATGAGGAATCTAACCCTCATAACAAGTCCCAACTTGTCAATCTCAGATCCAACTGAGATGTGAGGAATCCAATCCTCATACAAGACCCAACTTGTAAAAAAACAACAACCTAATAGAATGAACCTTCATTCAATCCATTATATATAAATATATATACTTCAACAAATTCAACTCCATCTTTGTTCACTTCCCAATAGGTATGAGTTTGAAGCATCATGTCCTTTTGTTTGAACCATTAAACCTCTTCATTTGAATTAATAATAATAATTTCTATTATTATTATTATTAGTAGTAGTAGTTTGATTTAAAGACTTCAAATCCCTTGTTTTTCATTTTATTATGTTCTGGCTAAGAACATGTCACTGCAAATGTTGCAGAAATCGAGTCCTACGGATGCACTTCCTTAAAACTATGTTTTTCATATGACCATATGCGCAGAACGACATGCTCATTAATTTAAGAGCTTCCTTTTATTTCACCCTTATTCCTCTATCACGAGATCAATGTTTCGTGCTTTGGGATTCTTCCCCTTTTTCTTTTTAGCCCCCATATGTCCAGTGTTGGGACCGTTTTCTCCAAGCTTTGAGGCTCTAGAACTTTTCTTCTCTTCTCCAAATATTTTTATCTCCGAAGTGATATCTTCTAGAGTGTTATATTTCGAGAAACTTCAATTCACGGTTTTAATCCTCATCATTGATAACAATTTCAGATCAATGGTCCAATCATTCTTTTAAAAGACTCATTTCTCACAATTTTCTTATCGTTATCTAATGGCAGGGATTCAATCATGAGATGGATTGTTTTAGTTTCCTTTGGTACTTCACGGCTTCAGGGATATGTTCTTTTTATAAACTTCCAATTCTCTCGGACTAAATTTCACTGAAGTGTTAATCTTGAGTTGACATGTGTCCATAAAATTCAACGGTCCATATCTTATTTTAGAGCTTCAGTACTCCAAGAATCTGGGTTACTATAACTATGAAGTAGTTCAATTCCTCCAAAGTGATAACCTACCGAATAAGTTATAAAGCGGTGTTGACCGCTTGTTGTCGGTTAAAACCTCCTCTTATGCTATCCTTCCACTATGCTTGATCAACGATTGAGAATGATATTGAAGTAGATCAAGGGTTAGTGTTACTTCATGATTTATGCTTTACTCTATCTTTCCATTGTACTTGATCAATGGTAAAGAATGATCCTAAATTAGATCAATGATTAGCATTAACTTCGGCCTTCGACGCTTTAGGTAGTTGCTCAAGGTAGAAATTGGTTTCCCTTGAAGAACATACTCTTGGAGTGATGTAAGCTGGCGTCACTGCTGACTTGGCACTGGTCGAGTGGCTGCCACATGTCACTTATATTTGTGACTTACATATACCTAAAATGCCGACTGAACCTTGACATTTGTAACCATTTGATTGAGCCATGTGTCCTTGATGACTTGGTCTTGCTGACATGGATCTCCTAATGTGTCACATGTCCTCCTCCTGAATCTAATGGTCCTAGGTACTCCAGATCAATGGTTGACTGGATTTCCTAATCTGACGGTCGACGAGAGTTAGTGACTTTGGGACTTTGGGGCTTCATAGGTCCAGGTATTTGTTACTCCAATTTTCACCGGAGTTGGTCAACACCGAAGTGGTCAACATTTTTCTTGGAGCTCGATGAATAGATCAATGGATGAAGGAATTTCCTGATCCAATAGACAATGGGAGTTCATGACTCCAAAGCTTTGGGTCTTCAAAGGTCCAGGTAATTGTTGCTCCAATTTCCATCAGAGTTGACCGTCTCCTTTCCTTTACTGTGATCTGATGGATCCAATATCTCCACTCCACATCAACGGTATAGTTTCAATCCTTACACTATCCTTCCACTAGATTAATCCAACAACTATGACTTAATCAACCATTGAGATGGATGGCCAAGATTTATTCGTTGATCTGTATCTTAGGTCGACGACTGTGCTTAAACCAATGTGGAGATCTACAATTAGGGATGATTGCGGAGTCCCAACTAACACGACCTTTAAAACCATTTTCGAGTTCCGCAAGGGAAGATGCACGTTGGCGGATGGACCGATGCGAGCCATCAAATTGTCGGGTGACGATCAATGATCTTCGTGGATTGCGGAAATAAAATTTGTGTGAATGTTAACTCATCCTTTGAATCCCGCAATAGCTCCTTGTCGTTGATATACCCTCACTGATATCCTATGGTTAGGACTTAATTGGATGTTGATCCGATGATCTTCCTCTGCAACTCCCATATTTGACGGACGCGTCTTTCTGTTGAATTCATCATTCGACGGTAATGATCCATTGTGATTCCTTATCAAATGACTCCTGTGCATCATCTCTTCTGAGCTTCGATTAATGTTCTTCCTTCTGATTTTTTCATCGCTATTTCTTCTAAGATTTTAATAACTTGTTATTCGTTACTCCTTTTGTACACTGAATCTCTCCATGCTACCTTTCCCAATCTTTAGAATCATAGGATCATTGTTGATCCTATCGTGATCAATAGTGATCACGACTTACTTCCACCACAAGGTGATCTTCCTTTTCTCTGATTACTGTACATGTTTGACTCATGTTTCCATCAATGACAACACACAATCAATAATACCAACAATCTCCCCCTTTGTCATTGAGGGAAACATATTTGTAAAAAAAAAACGAGTTCATACCTTTGCTCCCCCTATCACTGATATTCTTTTCTATATGATAGCAAATTTGTTTTTTATTAGCTTTGTTTTATTGCATTTAAAAATAAAATCAATTATAAATATATAATTAACATAAATTACATGGTTTTATAAAGAAATAGTGAAGGACACCAATCCTTTTTAGAGAACCAACTCTAGGAGACACAGGTTCCTTTGTGACATTTTCTTATTGATAAACCAAGATTGCTACCAACTCAACAACTAATCATAAATTGAGTCTCATTCATATATTCACATAGTGGTTTATGATCTAGTTGATGTTTGGAGTCATTTTAATGATTATTTTGATGACCACCATAACTGTGATTTTACCTCTTTTCCTTATCAGATTGAATTATTTGAATATTTGTGGTTAATCATGATCTTTTATAGAAAAGAGAAACTGGTGCTTTGGTAAGAAATACAAAATGTATTTTATATTGAAAAAATAATTATTTTCAAATATGAAAATGACTTGTTCATGTCAATAAATCTTGAGTGCTTAATGGTTTTTGGAATCTTTCATGTGACAAAATTTTTGAAAATCTATTTCGACTAAATCCGTCCATCAACCCATTTTGCTAGATTTCCGAAAGTTATTTTGGTTGTACTAAATAAAAGGAAAATTGTATCTGACAATTGGATTGGAGGATTGTGTTGCAAATCTTTTCCACTAGATTATCAATTCTCATAATTTTTCATTGTCTTCATTTTGGATAAAAAACTCTATGAATCTTTCTATTGGTCTTGATATTGAACATGGGTGATTTTAAGAACCCCCCCTAAATTTATATTCATAATAAATGGGTGAATCCCCATGATACATACACAAAATTAAAAGCTATTTTATCAATAATATAATATGTATATATAATATTTTGGTGAATCTCTTAGTCAATTATATAATCTTGTAAAATTTTGGCGAATCGTTCACTAAATTATAAACTCTTGTAAAATCTTGGCAAATCTTTCACTGAATTATAAATCCTTGTAAAGTCTTGGCGAATTTTTTGGTAAAGTATAAAATCATATATAATAATAGGAAAATGTATTCATTAAACTGCAATATACTCATTTTACATATTTGGAAAAAGAAACATAATTTTTCCATCCTCTAGACAATGTTGCAAGAATTAAGGGTTATGTTTGTCAAGGTTTTCATTGTACACTCTTGCATATCCCTCTATCAGTTTTGAGTTGGTGACAATATTTGTCTTACGATCCATGTAATATCCCAAGACTGAGCCCCAGTTATAATTGTGATGTAATATGTTTTATAGGCTGGTGAGCTAAGTGATTATAAGCTAGGAGGCTTATGTGATGATTAGGTAAGAGAACCTAGATGCTACAGGCCAATGAGTCTATTTTTGTATATGTAAATACTCATATCATTAATATAAAATACATCATTGTGTGTAGACTGACCACGATAAAAGAGAATGGGGGATTGAGCTCCACTAGGTAGGGAAAGGGATGGGGCTAAGAGGATAGGAAAAGGGGGTTAAGCTTGAAGGCTTAACTCTAAGGGAATATTGTGTATATTTCCTAAAATACTAAGGCTTGGTATAACCTATGTTATCCTAAGTTCTTGTGAGAAGGGAACAAATTATATGTGGAGCTCATGCAGCTTCATGAAGAAATGTGCCAACCTTGGTGATGCAGGAGAATCGTTAGCCAAGCGCAAGTGAAGGACAACTGGATATACACCAATGCGCATTTTGAAGACATTTTGAAATTTAAAAGATGAAACATTAATGTAATAGATGAAATGATTTAATTGCTCTTAAATGTGTTGGGGATTGTAACACAGACCTTGAGCGTTTTCTCTCATCTGTCAGTTGGAGGAATTTAATGTAATAAATGTAAAGTAGTTGTAGTATTTAATTTTGATAAGATAACTTAGAGTTGTAAGAGGGAAAACTCAAGAAATCTCCCTCGTATGTATTATAGGATCATTCTCATTGTAAGTAAGATGTAGAGAAAGAGAGCATAGGAGAGCAGAGAAGAACATAGGTTGTAGAATTTATTTGAGCAGATAGTTGTTTCTATAGAAACCATCTACAGAAGCACTTGAATTAATATAAGAATGCTTTAATCCAATTTTATCTTGTGTTACAGTTACTATTTGCATCTATTGAATGGTATGTTTACATTTTTCTTATATGCTCTATTATGCATTTGTTTCAATGCTTTATGTGTATGATTTCATGTTGAATGTATGAAGTCTGTGAGAGGGAGAGTATAAGTTTCAATTTCTCCTCATCCTGAGAATTCCTGCAAGGAGTGCAGTGAAGGTCCGCAAGGAGTGCGTTGAAAAGATTCTGAGTTTTATCTCAAAAAAGCTCAGGAGAGATAGAGTTGTTCTTATAGCAACATAAGTGAAAGTATAGCACAGAGTCATGCAAGGTGTGCATAATCCAGGTTGAAGTCTTAGACTTTTCCAACCAAGTGAGTGGTTGAAGAACTTTTGTCTCAAGGAGTGTGCAGAGTTGGAGTTTTTGGATAGCCAAAGGTTATAGTGAAGGTCGCAAGGAGTGCGTGCAGGATTCCTCAGAATCCTAGATTTTGTAGAAAGAATCAAGCTCGAGAAGGATAGAGACTTGGAAGGTTCAGAGGAAGGACAAGGGTCGAAGTCACCTCTCAGAAATCAAGCTAAGGAGGAAATACGTCGATTTATTTGGCGATGAACTATTGAGAGCCTGAACAGACGGTGGAAATTATCGGAGGGTGAAACACTGATTTCCATGGATCGTTAGATCCAGTAGATTCATAGAGAGGATAAGACCAAGTGTCTTTCAACACTCACAAGCTCAATAGATATAGTAGCCATTAGATCCAAAGGAGCATGAGCCATTGATTGAGTGCTCCGAAATATTGACATTTCGGGAGTCAGATGAGTGTGGAGGAAGTTGTTTTTGGGAAATGTGAGTCACAAAATATCGATAAGAGAAGGGAGGATCTAGAGCATCGGATCATGGGAAATCAGGACCGTCGATTTGGCATAAGCGGTCATTGCAGGTTCACATTTCAGGAGAAGGGGAGAGGATTACTTCACAAACCCCCGACACGCAAAATCTCGACGCGCTCAAAAGTTGAGCCCCAAGTCACAGCCGAGGGTCACATTAGTGAAGGAATTAAGGGAGGAGATAGGAACCATTATCCCATTTCAGGGTTTCAGGAATCAAAGGAGTCAGGGTGACTCACAACGAAAGTCCTGAAATCGTGAAGCTTGATGCGCATTTTTGGGGTTATGTCTGTGGTCACGTCGGTGGTCATGTGGAGTGAAGGATCGTGTCTAGTGCATGTTCATGTGGGAGGAGCATAGAAAAGGAGACCTATGGTTATATGTGTGAAGGGTTCTAGCAGGGACCAAGAAGCCATTTCGGCTAAGGAATTGGAATATCCAAAGACCGAGAGGTTAGCAGACCTTGCTGAGGTGGGGGTTTGCGTCAGGTGGTATCAGAGCATACAAATTTTTTTTTTTCTGTAGAGGGAATACAGGGGAGAGTTGTGATTGAATTCTGCATGGAAAAATTGCAACAATGCCGCCAAGAAGATGTCCAAAAAGAACTTTACCCGATCCTGTCGTGGAAAGGGAGATGAGAGAACTTCGTGCTCGATTGGATGCCATGGAGACAATAGAGAGGAGAACACCTGATATTGGAGATATCAGGGAGGCCAAAAGTGAGAACGAAGTTGGAGCCGAAGAAGAAGTTGTAGCCGAAGATGCTGCAGAGGAACATCTATTTAAAGTTGTTGCAAGAATACGTTCCAGAGAAAAATTGGACATTCCGATGTATGAAGGTAACTTAGACGTTGAGGAGCTGCTAGATTGGTTTAGAGCTCTAGATAAATACTTCGACTATGAGGATATTGAAGAAGATAAGAAATTAAAGCATGCTGTCATTAGACTGAAAGGGCATGTAGCATTGTGGTGGGATGAACTGCAGGCTGATAAGCATTGCAAGGGAAAACAAAGAATCAAAAGCTGAGATAGAATGGTAGCGAAGATGAAAGCCAAATTCATACCCAAGGATTATCAAATCAATCTGTTTTGAAGAATGCATAATTTGAGACAGAAAGGGATGACAGTGAAGGAATACATTGAGGAATTTTACAGGTTAAACATTGGAGCTGGTCATCGTGAGAGTGATGATGAAAAGGTCGCCAGATATATGAATGGCCTGAGATATGAGATTCATGATGAGATGATCATGGTGACAATCAGGAATGTAGAAGATGCTTATCAGATTGCTTCAAAGGAAGAAGTGAAATTGGCCCGAAATCAAGGTCAAAGGGGAAGATGTAGAAGTTAGAGCAGAGACAAAGAAGTTGCCCAGGATAGAGTACAGAAGACCAAGGATGAATAAAAGAAACCTCATAACCACCTAGAAAGGGGAGGAAGCTCACAAGGAAGACAATATGTCGATAGGAACACTTTTCCTCGAGCAAGAGGAAGAGGAAGAGCCAGAGGAGGTGAAATAAAGTGTTTTGTCTGTGGAAAGATCGAACACAAATCTTGGGAATGTCTTGATAGAAAAAGAGATGGAGGAGGAGAAGCTCACATTTCAAAAGTGCAAAGGTGAAATGTTGAGGCAAAATATGTAGAAGGTGGAAGATCCTTGATGATGAGGAAAATTATCTTGAAGCCAGAGAAAGAGATGGAGAATCTAGTCCAAAGGAATAGTTTGTTTAGGACTAATTGCAAGGCCAACGATAGGGTATGCAAAGTGATAGTTGATAGTGGAAGCATAGATAATATAGTATCCATAGAGATGGTGGAAAATATGGAGTTGGAGATAGTTTCACATCCAAGCCCATACAAGGTTTCATGGTTGCAAAAAGGACATCAGGTAACTGTCACTAGAAAATGTTTAGTTGAATTTAAGATAGGGGGATGCAAAGATGAGATCTTATGTGATGTTATTCCCATGGATGTCTGTCATTTTTTGTTGGGAATACCATGGCAATATGACATAAACATTATTCATGATGGAAGAAAGAACACATACACCTTGGAGAAGAATTGTAGAACACATATGTTGTTGCCAATTGAAGACAAGAAGGTGAAGGCAGAAGCAAGCAATACTATACTTCTCATGAGTGGGAAGGAACTTCTGGATGAAGTCATGAAAGATGAAGAAATGCAATTTTCTATGGTGAGAAAACCTAGAGTCATCTTGATCAGTACCTCAATAGATGATCTACCTGAGGAGATTCAAGAATTGCTGGATAATTTCGCTAATATAGTGGTGGAAGACTTACCTTGTTCGTTGCTGCCCATCAGAACTATAAGCCATCATATTGACCTTATACCAAGAGCAAGTTTACCAAACAAAGCAATGTACATATTGATGCCACATGAGAATGAAGAGGTCAAGAAGAAAGTCTAGGATTTGATGGACAAAGGGTTGATTAGAGAAAGATTGAGTCCATGCTCTATGCCAACATTATTAAGTCTGAAGAAGGATGGTGGATGGAGAATGTGTACAAACTCAAGGGATATAAATAAAATCATCATCAGGTATAGATTTTATTTACTCAGGATGGATGACTTGATGGATTGCTTGAGTGGAGCAATTTTTTTTTTCAAAAATTGATTTTAAAAGTGGATATCATCAGATTATAATGAGGGAAGGTGATGAATGGAAGACAACATTCAAGATGAATGAAGGATTGTATGAATGGATTGTCATGTCATTTGGATTGACAATGTGCCAAGTACTTTTATGAGATTGATGAATGAAGTCTTGAAAGATTTCATTGGGAAGTTTGTAATTGTGTATCTTAATGATATATTGATCTTCAGTAAGACCGAGGAAGAACATTTGAGACATTTAACTTTAGTGATGAGGAGGTTGTAGCAGTAGAAGTTGCTGATAAATATGAATAACTCATCTTTCATGAAGACATAACTCGTTTATTTGGGTTTCATGATCTCTTTGAATGAGTTGAATATGGATCCTGAAAAGGTAAAAGAAATCAAAGAGTGGTCGTCGCTGTTATCACCCCATAAATCATGGGAATCAACTTATGACTTGGATATTATGGATATTATCTGTATCTAGTGTGTTTATTGGAAAATTGATTTTCATTTTGTAAAAGAAAAAAGAAAAGAAAAAAGAAAATAAAAGAGAAAAGAAAAGAGGGCAAAAAGAGTTGAAACAAAGCCCCATGCAATAACAATGACTTGGTCATACCTTTCAAGCATGACCAAGTCCTTTTAAATTTTCAACATTGATAGGCTAGTGAATGCATCTGATCAGACTATCTAATCCTGGTCAGATAGCCCATAGGTTAGAGCTAGTGAATACATCTGATCAGACTATCCAATCCTGGTCAGATAGCCCCTTAGGATAGAATTAGTGAATAAGTCTGACCAGACAGTCTAATCCTGGTTAGATATCCCTTAGGAAAAATAATGTCTTAACCCAACAGTCTAACCTGGGTTATCTGTCTTGTGAAAGTAGGTTAGAATGTAGACTAATTGCTTTGCTTGCCTTGCCCAAATAAAATCCATTTGAAAATTCTCTACATCAAGTCTCTCCTTGCCTTAGGATAGTTGGAACAAGGTCCCCTTGGTGGTGTCTATGACAAACTTGAATAAAACCCATAAGAAAGAGCTAATCCTAAGTTTTTCCAACATATGACATTGGCTGCTCCCGACCTATGCTTAGTTCACCTTTCAATGGTTCAGATCACAGCGCTTGGATCAACGGTCAATATAGCATTCCAGA
>ML784354.1:868874-881207 GCA_009831015.1 Picea engelmannii
ATTCTGGACCCCCCCCTCCGTTCTGCCTTTAATGGAGGGGGGGGGGTCCGGAATTGATATTAAAGGACGCGCTAAGATATGCGGTCAGAAATCCAGCGCGCAGATCAACGGATCACGATGGATTCCAGACCCCCCTTGGTGTTCTGCTTTTAATCAAAGGGGGGGGGTCCGGAATGAATATTCCTTACGGAGGGCCCCCTTGGTACTTGGTCATTGTCCTATTGGTCCATAGGTCCCATCCTCCACATGTTGTCTGACACCCCATCACCCCTGGACGTCATCCTCCACTAAGTCCACTTGTCCCACTTTCCCCTGGGTCGAAGTCCCATCCCATTACTGCTGTCAGTCCACGTTTTCAACGCCATAACACCCTTCACTCATGGGCAGCCCCCTTTGGCGACTTTTACCCCCAATCACAAACCTCCACGTCAGTCGTCTGTATACTTTGGTCACTGTCACTTGCCATATCACCCCAAGTGGCCCGTTGTCCATTAATTACTGGGTAATATACCCGTTGTCACGCTGACCGTTTTCCCGCGTCCGACCGACCCATTTTTGAATAAAACTACCGTTCTCCTTTGTATTCGTTATTCATCCATCACGCCAGAAAAACCCTTTTCCTCCATTGCTCCCACATCATGCTTGCCTATAGTCAGTCGACCCCACTAACGTATTGTTTGTTGTAGGTACAGTTGCCTAAATGGTGTCTAAGACAAAGAAAATGGAAGAGGAAGAGAATCCGTTCATTCCTCCCCCGGTTGACCTGGATAAAATCCCTTTGGTCGACAAAGATCGCTTGATAGCGGACACGATATGCAATTTTGACTTCTCTGATCTACAGTCATGGCTCCGGTAAGTTTTCCTTGACTAGAGTGACGAGATTGGGCTCTGGGAGTCCAATTTTCCCCTATATCTGTTCCCTCAAATTCACCATTTCCCAGAATTTGCAGTCAAGTGCCAAGCTCACTACGTCCCCGACCAGAAAGCTATTGTTTCTTCGTCTGGGGATGTCGTCTTCTTCATCACCCCAGAGGATATTGACCAGATGATGCAGATAACACACCCGGAATCTGCGTCCCCATTCAACCTGGAAATCCTCACTAAGCTTTACCAAAAGATGACTTTCCCGCAGAGAGCTCAGATAGTTGAGCTTTTCCTCCCCACTTCCGCTCCGCTCCTGTCCACCAATCTCCCGTACCCTTCTTCTCTGTTTTCCACCAAAGGAAATCATATTATTTCCTCCCTGTGTGCCTTGCTTGGGTACTATTCCGATAAATGGGTAGACAAACCCATCCTGGGTTTTCTATCTATCTTTTCAAATGACGAACAACCGACCACACAGTTCGACTACAACACTTTCCTAACCAATAACATCCACGAACAATTTGTTAACTTCACCACAGAAGGCATGTTTAGGTATTCATCCATTCTGGCCTACATGTTCATCTATTTCCAAGCAGACAGGTTCAATTTCTCCATGCAAAGGATGGACGCCGACGGGAGGCCTCAGCCAGTCACAGCGTGGACGTCTCTTCTGAAATACAATTCTGTCGAATACAACTTCACAACGTTCATTGATCAGTTTTACCACCCTGTGGTAAGTATGTTGAGTGGCATGCCTGAGCCATGGATAAATGACGAAGTCCGGAGAATTCTACACCTCTCAGACAATGCGAAGACAGGGGACTGGTACTTGTATCAAAATCACTCCGAGATCCGAGTTTATGGGTGCGAGTTGGCACCGTACAAGCTTCCGAGATATATGTCGGTAAGAATTTTCGCACTGGAATATATTAGACAAATTATGAATTCTGATGATATTCACTTTGTTTCCCTTAAAAAGAAGCAACAATTGCGGATTAAAGCACAGACAGGCTCTTTCATCTGTAATAGAAAAGGCGCGGGTGATGAAGCTGAAAAACTGTTGAGGGAAATGAAATTTCTGACAAGTGTCACCTGGCAGTATGATCCCTGCGGGATCATTTCTGAGATGAGAGTAAAAAATAAGAATACCCCATATGCGCACGAGCCCAGGCTAGAAATCGAAAGATTTGCTAATCTGACAGAATGGGAGCCTGATACGTTGGTGGACGTGGAACCAACTGTCGAGATGGAAAGGTAGGTACATTCAACAAGCGCACCACCCACTGCCACACCTCAGAATCCCAAGGAAAAGAGGCCCCGACAAGAATCGTCTTCTCCCGTAACAGAGGTGTCTTCGGAGGAATTTAAGATGCACGCCAAAAAGCCCAGGACAGCTCCAACGACTAGCACGACAGTGGAGCAAGAGATCACAACTACCACAGTGGCCACCATAGGGGTCAAGCCCCCCAGTTTACCTTTCGGCTCGAGTCAGCACAAGGAAGTGGCAAAAAGGTTAAAATCCACAGACTCTCCCACAGATGCTCCTCCAAGCAAGACCAGGCCCAAGTTGGGCATGTTTGAAAAATACGATTTGATCAAGAAGAAAAATTAGACTCTTACTACCAGCAGTTATGCCCAGTTCCAGAAGCATTCGTCCACACCTCAACACAAGCTTCTTTCAGCGTTTGATACAGAGAAAGGTAGGATTCATATGGCCTTCCTCCAAGCACAAGTGCCAGATCCCAAGGTTATATCAGATTATAAAAGGCCACATTTGAGTTTCAGGCTAAAGACGTGCATCCAATAGATTTGATGGACCTGCACAAGCAAACCGGTGAGATGGTTTTCCACACTCTGGCCCACACTACAGCCTCTGCATCAAAATTTCGGGTAGCTTTGAGCAACGCCCAGACCCAACTGAAGATGGAGAAAATTTCGTCTTTCGCGAAGGACAACAAAATCAAAACACTGGAAGAGCTAATCCTCAAGATTGGTTATGACCCTGCGAATGTCAAAGCAGCTGAAGAGATGATTAAAAATAAAAATGCTGACATCGCATCTTTGAGAAAACAACTAAAGCTCCCTCCAACGGAAGACCCACAGGCAAAGGAGATAGCTGAAAAAGAAGGTGAAAAGGATGAGATGGTGAAATTAATCATGGAGCAGAACGCTCAATTAAAAGAGATGGAAGCAGAGATGGAAAGACTGCTTAGAGATAAAGAGCAAACAAAGACAATGGAAGGCATCCCATTGAGTGCTATCCCAATTGCAGGATTGAGTACAGCGACAGTGACATCCATTCCATCTGCTGCATCAGTACCACTACCAGAGGGAGCAACAGACTTGGCCAAGTCTATGGAGAGAATGAACCTGCAGGAGTTTGAAATCAGAAGGCTTAAGAAAGAAGTAGAGAATCTCCAAGATTTAAAGACTTCTTTCCAGGCTAGTATGTCTAAAGAGAAACAGGTAAATGAGCAAATCAAGAAGGAGTTACAGCAGCTCCAGAAATAGACAATGGCAGGGAAAACTTTGGCAGAGGTGAAAGAGATCGTGTGGACTGATATTTCCAAGTCTATAAACAAAATCTGGCCAATGGTTCAAATTATGTTTGAACAAAACGAGTTGCTCGAGAGGAGCAAGCAGGCAGTGGAGAAAATCAGAACGGAGCTGGGAGACATGCCGGCACAAGATAATGAAATCATAAGATTCCTGAATTCCAAAACCAGGGAGGAACTCAAAGAATTGAAAATCGAGGACAGGACATAAACCATACTTGAAGTCAAAAGGGTTCTAACCAAAAGGGGCCTCATGCTTCAGCTTGAGGAGAAAATTCAAGTTATGGATCAAGGAGTGCAAAAGTTTTTTAACAAGATAGATGCTCTGCAAAGGAAGGGCATGCCTGGTATGAAGGTCATTAATGAAACTTCCTGATTATAAGAAAAGGTTGGCTGAAGTGTCCAAGGAAAATTCTAAATTTGCAGGTAGATAGGGAAGCATCACTGGAAAAACATTCATGGACGCTTTGCAGTTGGATATTAGTATCCAGCACGAGATTAAGCACATATTCGTCATCAAGCCCACATTTGCTAAGTACACAGACATGGATGAAGTGTACAGGAGACTGCTTAAAGTCACAGTGCCGGGTCATATCAGATGGGAGGAGCTATGTGATCTACTAGACTAGCCTATGAGCTGTCGTGTCCAATCATCTGTCCTGTCAGAAGAGGCTGCAGAGGCACCTCGCCAACGACCTACCCCTGAAATTCAACATACTGTTGTATTGAGTCATCAAAACAGTTTTGATTAGTTAAGTTAGTTAGTCTAAAAATAGCATGAGCACGTCCTGATCAGTTATGACATGAGCGTTTGTATTTTGTATTATAAATACTTCAGTTTCCGAAGTATTGAGGGTTGTTGATTCGCACACCCTATCGCTGTCAAATTGTATCATTTTTGAGGAGTTCCACCATTAATAAAGAAGGGGAATTTCACAGGATTCTTGCGTATGTTCACTGGTGATATGGTTTCCTAAGTTAAACGTTTTCTTTCTCTGTATTCATTTTGTTTTCTGAATCTAATCTTTACGAATAGCGTTATGTTGCAGGATTTATCTCTGATACCCTGTTTCTGATTCTAAAGATTTAAATGTTTATCTTCTAATATCTTCAATTAGTAAATTCTTAACTGCTTGTTAATTGGGGTTATTTTTTGCACCTGTTCTTCCATTCATCATTTTAATTACTAAAAGATCCAGTGAATGTATTACCTCACCTTGTGAAAATATTCTTTGGCGTTTCTGGTTATTTCTTGGATTTGATTAAATATAGACCCCATAGCCCAATGGATGTGTAGTTTGTCTCAACCAACTTTAAAAACCCTTTACAACAAAACCAATAATTCTTTTAACTAGCCTAATATCTGAGATTAAACAAAGCTAAATCATATAGAGAGATCCCTCTCTGAAGCTGGAAGGGCTAGATCCCATCTTTAAAAGTGGTTGGTTAAGGTTACCTTTGTGAATTTCTTCTTTTAAACCTCTAGGAAATTTACCAAGTGCTAACATAAATGGCGACCATACTGGGGACGAACTAAAACTGAATACCTCACTTTTCTTCCCCTAAAGAAAGTTTGACTCTGAGAAGAAAGTAATGAGTAGAGGTTGGTAAACTCTGTACATGTTATTTTCAGAATCTCCCTTTAAAGATTTTTCCCTTTTTAATGTTCCTCTATGACTGTTCCTGCAGCAGTACAACCTAATATTGAGCCCGGACTAGCGAATCAAACACATATTGCGTCAAACCTTTTTGACATGGTCCTCAAAACTGCCAATAACCGGGAAGAACTCGAACGTTCATGGGAAGCCATCAAATGAGACATAGCTACTCAGGAACAATTGGAAGCTAGACGATGTCAACGTAGAAACCTCCCCTAGTTTCCTTCACCATAAAACTAAATAAAAAAAATATATATAAAAACCAAAAAGAGTTCTGGCTCCCAAGAAGGTCCACACTTGATCTCATTCAGACCCAGATCCCTCTACGGCGATATATAATCCTGAACAGTTTCTCAGGCGAAAGACCTTAGCTACCAGTCCATCGAGTTGTACTCCCCTTCATAAGTCTCCTTCCTTTTCCGGAGAACCTGATATCCCTCAAAACCTCGATCTTGATCTTTTTCCGTCATGAAACCTTGTTAGAACACGGTCTAAAATTTTTGTGTCTAAGCTCGTCTTCGACCCAACCGCGTTGCAACCCCGAACCCCCGAAGTCTTGTCTTCTGCGACTGAACTACCAAGCACTACCTTAGTCCCGTCCAGTCCTTCATCGACTTCTCTTTCCATCGCTACCTCTCCAATCACCCAGGTCGTAGTCCCACCTCCTCCACTCGTCATGGCGGCTCGATATGCCCCTTTGGTGTTGGATGCACCACTACATGCCATGCCCCAATATTACCAGACTAGACTCCCACAGTTTGATGCAACCGGAACTTTAAACGCACAACAACATGTGGATAAAATGAACGACTACTTGGATTTACAGGAAGTTGACGAAGTCGACATTCAAATGAGACTGTTCGCCCAGAGTCTGACCAAGGATGTCAAGAAATGGTTCAAAGCCCTACCCGCTGCATCAATCCCTGATCTTGTCGCGTTTCAAAGGAGTTTTCTTGACAGATGGGAGGTAAAGAAAAACCCTCTCCAGATACTGTCAGAATACGAGAATATAAAGAGAAATCAAGGTGAATCTGTCCAAGATTATTGCACGCGTTTTAACAATTTGTATAATGCAATCCCAACTGAAATCAAACCTCCCCAAGGTTTGGCCTTGATTAAATTCCCTAATGGATTCGATGCTGACATGTCTTACCAATTAAGAGAAAGAAATGTCGCCACCCTTGAAGAGATGCAGAAAAGTGCTATTTCAGTTGAAGCCAATCTGTTGGAAAAACGGGCACGCCAACGGACGGAACGGAGAGTCACGATCAAGGAAGAACCTTCCACATCTAACAATGATTCCAAATTAGATACCGTAGTCAGATCATTGGCATTATTATTAGAAATATCGAGTATTTCAGACAGGAATCCTCCGAGAGATGACACACCGGGTCCTCAGATTCGAAACCCCAATTTCAGGAGAAACCCTCCTCAAATCAGACAAAGGGATCGTAGAGATCAAAGAGATAAAAGAGACTAGAGAGGTCCTAATCAGCCGATTAGGCCTCCCTTGCAAGAAAACTATGCTGACGATGGGGGGGAAGTAAATGAGGAATTGGAGGACACTCATATCAACCTTATGGGAATTCATGATAATGATGCCATTTTCCTTACTCAAGAAGAGCAGGAACTCTTTCTGCTAAACCAAACAAAGGTAAGTGAGGAGGCAGAGGATGCAGGACAACGGGCCTACGAAAATTCTATTTTGGAAGTGCACCGCCAACACAACCTGCGAAGTAAGAAGACAGAAGGAAATTCCTTTAAAAATATGACAGGAATGCAGAGGGTAGCCGAGAGTGAGAAAACCACCGAGAAGACCACTGCTAAAAAGTCTTCTGAGAAAGGTAAAACTGATGCTCCGGTGAAGAAAAGCGTCACCATACTGAAAAGACAGGCACAGCCCGAAGTTTCACCTATTAATCTGCCCAGTACTTCTGAGTGGAAGGATGCGGTGGATCAACCAGAATCGACGAATCAGACCCGAACTCCCGCACCGTTTAGCCTAGAGGCAGAATTGGCCAAAATAAAAATCCCCGTCCCACTGAGTGAGTTGATAAGCAGAGGCGGTTATCGTTCACAGGTACTAAAAGCGTTAGCCATTGAACCCAACATAGGAACCAAGGCCTTGACTATCGAATCAGTGACCAATTCAGACACTGTGAACCTTGCTGATGATCGCCCAGAACTCCTTTTCAGACCTGAGGTTGATGGTCGAGATGATACTGGTGATGTAGCTCCCTTTTACATCAATTTGAACATACACGATTTGATATTTCATAACACCATGTTGGATTCAGGTGCCTCTCATAATCTTATGCCTAAAGAGGTAATGGAAAAACTGAGATAGGAGGTTACTAGGCCTTACAAGGATCTGCATTCGTTTGACTCCAGCAAAGTCAAATGTATTGGGCTGATTAAGGACCTTTGCATCACCCTAGTTCAGATCCCTTCAAAAATCATGGTAATGGACGTGGTGGTTGCAGACATCCCGCCAAAGTATGGTATGTTGCTGTCCCGGTCTTGGGGAGCTAAGTTGAAAGGAACCCTGCAGCTGGATATGTCTTACGCCACTATCCCAGTGTTTGGACAATAGAGGAGGTTATACAGAGAAACACTGATGAAATATATGGTCAGTAGTCAAGAGAAACCTCATAATTACCCCCTTTACTCTGCCCAATCTGATTTAGATTCGTTCATCTTGTACAACGATGGGGATACTAGAGAGCAAGATACTCAGCTGATAGAAGATGTAGCTAGTCAAGATGAAGGTCCAGAAAGTGGTGAGGCAACAAAGATGGAAAATGTAATCACTGAAGATTTCCCTGCTGATTTCTGGAGTATGGATTTCGATGGTGCTGTGAGTAAAGAAGGAGTGGGAGCTGGGGTCTGGTTGCATAATCATCGAAAAAGGTATTCGAAAAATCATTCCTATAAGTTAAATTTCCATTGCACTAACAAAGTTGCCGAGTATGAAGCTTTGATGCTCGGTCTGAAGCTATTGAAGAAAGTTGGTGCCAAGAAAATAATGGTAAGGGGTGACTCTGAATTAATAATTAAACAAATTAAAGGTGAATATGATGCTAAACACCCATGCCTTAGAGCCTACCGAAATGCCATTCTTGATGCATTGAAATGTTTTAACAAGTTTGACTTACAGGTAATGCCGAGGGGATAGAATATCCTGGCTAACGGATTAGCTATGTCAGCTGCGTCATGCAAAATTCCCTTTCGCCAAACTCGCTCATACAAGGTTGAAGTCAAATGCAGACCGACAATGCCTAATAATATCAGGTACTGGCAAGTATTTGGGAATGACGATCAGATAGAGGACTTTCTGCAATGCAAGAACAATTTTGAATGTACAAACATAGATGTAGAAAGTGAAAACGAGAATGTAAATAATTCTAAATTCGAAACAGATAGCGTGAATAATGTAAATACGGTAGATACAGTAGATTCAGGAAAGATTGGAGATGACGAAATGGATGCCGGTATTTTACAATTAAAAAGCAATGTTTTACCTAGAGGTCTTGTCCCGTTAGAAGATCTGTTTGACAACGATGATGTAGCTAAGAAACCAAAAATAGAAGCCCATGGGCAAGAGGTAGAAGACTGCAATATAGGAACTGAAGAGAAGACTAAGATGGTTAAACTATCAAAATCTTTACCTCCAAACAAAAGCTTAAGTACGTTGAGCTATTCAAGGAATATTCAGACGTTTTTGCCTGGAGCTATGAAGATTTGAAAGCCTATGACACCAGCATTATACAACACAGGATTCCCATAAAGGAAGACCAGAAACCATTTAGGCAGAAACTTAGGAGGATAAATCCCAAGTTGCTTCCCTTGATAGAAAAAGAGATTAAGAAAATGTATGATGCCAAGATCATAGTCCCACTACGTTTCTCTAAGTGGGTTTCTAATTTAGTCCCTACACGCAAGAAAACTGGCGAAATCCGACTCTACATAGATTTCATAAATTTGAACAAAGCATCGTTGAAAGATAATTACCCCTTGCCTAAAATGGATCACCTCTTGCAAAGAGTGGTAGGGTCCAATAGAATTTCTCTGTTAGATGGTTTCTCAGGCTACAACCAAGTCCTAGTCCACCCCGACGATCAGGAAAAAACCGCTTTCACCACCCCATGGGGCACTTTCATGTATGTGAAGATGCCTTTTGGTCTAATGAACGCAGGAGAAAATTTCCAGAGGGCAATGGACATCACCTTCATAGAAGAGTCAGGTAAGTTTATTGTCATTTACTTGGATGATGTGACAGTGTTTTCCCAATCTGATGATGAACACCTGCGACACCTTAGACGAGTCTTCGAAAAGTGTAGAAGGTTCAGGATTTCATTAAATCCCAAGAAGTGTCTTTTTGGGTTAGAAGAGGGTAAACTGTTAGGACATATCATCTCTAAAGAGGGAATCAGAATCGACCCCAGCAGGATTGAGGCCATACTAAAGTTAGAAAACCCAAGAAACCTCAAAGAACTACAGTCTTTTATAGGGAAAATTAACTTTCTTCGAAGATTCATTCCTAATCTAGCCGAGCTCCTATGAAACATTATGAACATGCTAAAAAAGGACGCCAAAATAAAATGGGATCCTGAGTCCAGGCAATCCTTCGAACAGGTCAAACGGGCACTCACAGAAGCCCCAGTTTTGATTAGTTTCGATTTCACTAAAGATTTCTATCTTTTCTCTTTCGCTTCTGAACATACTATAGTAGCCGTATTACTGCAGAAGAACAGTGAGGGGTACGAACAACCCATCGCTTTCTTTAGCAAAGCTTTAAGAGACGCTGCCCTGAACTACAACATTATGGAGAAGCAGACTTTTGCTTTGGTAAAGGCTATAAAGGACTTCAGAGTTTATGTTCTCCATTCACACATCATAGCATATGTTCCAAGCGCGGTAGTGAAAGATATCTTGACACAAGACAAACCTGATGGGAGAAGGGGAAAGTGGATTTCAATTATTCTAGAATACGACATAGAAATTAAGCCCACAAAACTGATCAAAGGCCAAGGCCTTGCCAAATTGATGGCTGAATCTAATTTTCAGGCTCTCGACATTAATTTTCTAGACGTGGCAGGTGAGCAGGGTGAGATGGCGACTCCAAACGTTAAAGAGGTTTTTCTAAACTCTCCATGGTATGCAGACCTTATTTTTGTTTTACAAAATTTACAAGCTCCCCCTGGTTTAACTAAAACTAAAGCTAGATTTTTAAAGTTGAAAGCTTTGAAATTCTGTATTCTAGAAGGAAATCTGTATTGGAAAGACCCGACAGATATTCTTTTAAATTGCCTACTCAAAGATGAAGTTGACAAAGTGTTGCAGGAGTTTCATGCAGGTGAATGTGGTGGCCACTTGAACTGGAAGGTTACAACCAACAAAATACTCAGAGCTGGATTTTACTGGCCCACCCTGTTTGCAGATGTCCATCAGAAAGTAACAGCATGTCATCAATGCCAACTGTTTGAGGGTAAAAGGAAACTTCTTCCTCTACCCCTTAAACCAATTTCAGTCAAGGCTCCTTTCCAACAATGGGGACTTGACTTCATTGGAGAAATACACCCTCCATCTTCGGGCCAACATAGGTGGATTCTCACTGCCACTGATTATTTTACCAAATGGATTGAGGCTGTACCAAGCAGGCAAGCCACTGACGCTGTTATTATTAAATTTCTTGAAAATAATATTTTATCTCGCTTTGGTTGTCCTAGAAATATCATTACTGACAATGCAGCTGCCTTTCGGTCGAAGAAACTTATTGACTTCTGCAGTCGTTACCACATTGGCTTGGGGAATTCCACAGCCTACTACCCTCAAGGGAATGGGTTGGCGGAATCCTCAAACAAGACTTTGGTAAATATCATCAAGAAAACGTTGCAGGAGAATAAAAAATCATGGCATGATAAGCTAGTATTTGCTTTATGGGCAGATAGACTCACCACCAAAAGGTCAATTGGTATGTCACCATACCAACTGGTTTACGATACAGAGGCTTTGTTCCCAACTTCTTTGGGAGTCCCTGTCATGAAGTTACTTCAAGAGATGCAAGCTGAACCAAATAACTCCTAGAGACGAATCAATCAGATGATTCATTTGCAGTAGACTAGAGAGGATGTTTTCAATAAAACACAGGTCATCCAAGAGAACATTAAGAAGATATTTGACAAACGAACCAAGGAGGATGATTTTGAGCTGGGAGACCTGGTGTTGATATGGGATGCCAAGAACGAGGACAAGGGAAAGAATGGGAAATTTTATCATCTGTGGACAGGGCCCTACATGATCCAAGCGTTCAAAGGAAACAACGCCTTTTTGTTAAACAATGTCCATGGGTCAGATCTGCCAGGAGCCCCTGTGAATGGCAGAATGCTGAAACATTACATCCCTCCTCGGTATGAGAATTTAAGAAATCACTCTCCATTGTACATACCGTTTTAATTTTTAGTCTTTACTTGCATTTTTCTGAGTGAAGGACGACAGTCAGTTTGTTGAAGCCCGAAGAGAAGGCCCTAAGATGCTGATCATCGTTTTTCAATACTTTACTTAGGATCAGACCAATGAAGGCTACTAGACAGATTGGTTCAGGATGACAGGAAACTGGATTCTTGGAACTTAACAGGGCAAGTACCACCCCCATGTGGAGCCGCCTGTTATCACCCCATAAATTATGGGAATCAACTTATGACTTGGATATTATGGATATTATCTGTATCTAGTGTGTTTATTGGAAAATTGATTTTCATTTTGTAAAAGAAAAAAGAAAAGAAAAAAGAAAAGAAAAGAGAAAAGAAAAGAGGGCAAAAAGAGTTGAAACAAAGCCCCATGCAATAACAATGACTTGGTCATACCTTTCAAGCATGACCAAGTCCTTTTAAATTTTCAACATTGATAGGCTAGTGAATGCATCTGATCAGACTGTCTAATCCTGGTCAGATAGCCCATAGGTTAGAGCTAGTGAATACATCTGATCAGACCATCCAATCCTGGTTAGATAGCCCCTTAGGATAGAATTAGTGAATAAGTCTGACCAGAATGTCTAATCCTGGTCAGATATCCCTTAGGAAAAATAATGTCTTAACCCAACAGTCTAACTTAGGTTATCTGTCTTGTGAAAGTAGGTTAGAATGTAGACTAATTGCTTTGCTTGCCTTGCCCAAATAAAATCCATTTGAAAATTCGCTACATCAAGTCTCTCCTTGCCTTAGGATAGTTGGAACAAGGTCCCCTTGGTGGTGTCT
>ML784354.1:890980-901895 GCA_009831015.1 Picea engelmannii
CATATGGCTAAGGATAGAGACATATTTTCTACTCTAAATGAATGTAACACCAAGAAAATATTTGTTGGTGATGATAGATCTCTTAGTGTTGAAGGATCTAGAACAATTCAAGTAGAAAATGGTCATTTCAATGATGTATTATGTGTTCCAAGTCTTTCTTGTAACCTTCTATCAGTATATCAAATCACTCATTCAGGTGAAGGTAAAACCGTAGAGTTTTCACCTCACCAAGTTGTAATCAAGGATCTAAAAGATCCTAAGCATGTTCTTGCAACTGGAATTGCTGATGATATTACCAGGTTGTACAAGTTTGGAAACTTTGGGTCATCATCTTTTTCATTAGTTTTTGTTGCTCATGGCGATGACTTGAGAAAACTTTGGCATGAGCGGTTTGGTCATCTAAACTATCGCTCATTGCAACAACTATGTAATCAATAGATGGTGACTAGTCTTCCTCTTGTTTCATGTAGAGATGGTGTTTGTGCCGGTTGTGTTCTCGACAAACATCATCGGGACAGTTTTGAAAAATGTGCCTTTTGGCATGCCTCGGGTCCTTTGCAGCTTGTTCATAGTGATTTGTGTGGTCCACTTTCTTCTCCTTCTTTTTCTAGGTGCAATTATTTCTTAACTTTCATTGATGACTTTTCTAGACGTACTTGGGTTTACTTCTTAAAACTTAAGAGCGAAGTTTTTGACAAGTTTTTGGCCTACAAGGCCCTTGTAGAAAAGCAATCTAGACATCAAATTCAAAGGTTAAGAACATATATTGGAGGGGAGTATGTGAAAAATAATTTTACAAGTTACTGCACTACACAGGGAATCCAAATGAAACACACTATTCCATATACACCACAACAAAATGGTGTTGCCGAGAGAAAGAACCGCACATTAAAAGAAATGGCTAATTGTATGATCCAATCTAAGGGATTGAGTCTAAAGTATTGGGCATAAGCCATCAACTGTGCAAATTACATAGTAAATTGCACTCCCACAAAGTCTCTTAAAAATATAACACTAGAAGAAGATTGGACTAAAATTAAACCAGATGTAAGTCACTTTCTTGTATTTGGAAGTATAACATGGGATCAAATTCTTGATGAGAAAAGGAAAACATTGCATCCTAAAAGTGAGAAGTGTATATTTGTTGGTTTTTCTGAAGATGTCAAAGGTTATAGAATTCTTCAAACACATTGTAACGAAATTATAATTAGAAGAGATGTTAAATTTGATGAAAATATCTTGGCCTGCGATCCTAATTCAACATTTGTGCCTTCTTTGGCCTATGAGCCTAATTCAGCGGTTGTGCCTTCTTCGGCCTGCGATCCATCTTTAGTGTTTGTGCCTTCTTCTTTTCTAGTTTCTTCTTCAGATGATGACAGTGAGGATGAAAATTCACCTTTGCCTGCTCACCTTCCACTAGATGAGTCCTTTGAACCAGAACCAACACCATCTCCACTGCTTCCTAGATGGATCTGTTCAACACGAGAAGCAGCCGGTGATCCTCCAGATCAATGTTGGACACGTTCATAGTTCGAGCAAGCCTCTTCTCTTTTGGCTTAAGTTTCAGAAACTCATGATCCAAAGACATTTACAGAAGCTTCAGGTCATCCAGATTGGGATATAACAATGAATGAAGAGTATCGTTCTTTAATGGAAAATGATACTTGGGATCTTGTACCTCTTCCAAAAGGAAGAAAATTGTTATACTTGAAGAACTAAGTATGCATCAGATGGAAGTGTTGAAAGACACAAGGCTCGATTAGTTTCCAAAGGATTTTCCCAAGTTGAAGGAATTGACTATAATGAAACCTTTGCCCCTGTAGCCAAAATGAATTCCATCCACCTTGTTCTTGCCCTTGCTGCCTCACATAAATGGGAGGTCCATCAGATGGATGTTAAATCCTCCTTCTTGCACAGATATTTGCAAGAAGAAATATGCATGGAACAACCTTCTGGCTATGTCCAAAATGACTCTAGCCTTGTTTGTCACCTTAAGAAATCTCTTTATGGTCTTAAGAAAGATCCTCGAGCTTGGTATGCCAAAATGGACAACTTTCTTATTGCCACTGGATTCTCTAGATGCCATTCTGATCCTAATGTCTATACCAAGAAAGTAGGAAGCCATCTCATAATCCTTGTCCTTTATGTTGATGACCTTATCCTTACTGATAGTGACTCAAAACTTTTAAACCATGTGAAAACCAACCTTAAGAAGAAATTTGAAATGATAGACTTAGGTTTTTTTCACTATTTCCTTGGCCTCCAAGTTTTTCAAACCAATGAAGGAATTATTCTTTCCCAGTCTAAGTATGTTGGTGACCTTCTTCATCTCTTTCACATGGATGATTGTAAACCAACCACTTCTCCCTTCCAGTATGGAGTCAAGCTTACTACCACTTGTGGTTCTCCCGAAGTTGATGCCACCCTGTACCGTCAGTTAGTTGGTAGCCTCTTATACTTGAATCATACCCATCCTGATCTTTCCTTTGCTATTGGTCTTGTTGCCTGGTATATGAAAACACCCCATGAAAGCCATTGGAAAGAATCTAAAAGGATACTTCGCTATGTCTGTGGTACAATTCATTTCGGGATACATTACAGTTCAGGGGGGACTCCTTTATTGGTTGGTTTCACTGATTCAGATTGGGCCAACGACCCTGATGATTAGAAGTCTATTGCAAGTTATGTTTTCAGGCTTGGTTCAAGACCTGTCACTTGGGCCTGTAAGAAACAATAGGCTATTTCACTTTCTTTAGTAGAAGCATCGTACCGAGCAGCGGTTAATGCAAGTTAGGAATCCTTGTGACTTTGACATATCCTTTTAGAGTTTGGATTCCAACAATAACATCCGACCAGCCTTTGGTGCGATAATCAGAGTGCCATCAAGATTGCCAAAGACCCAGTTCAACATCAACATAGAAAACACATCGAGCTACACATGCATTTCATCATAAATCTCATTCATGATCAATTTATTGAAGTGCTCTTTTTCCTTACAGAATATCAAGTTGCAGACATTTTCACAAAGTCTCTTACAAAAGTGAAGTTTTCCAAACTTCGATCTATGTTAGGAGTTCAAGAAGTTCTCATTAAGGGGGGATAGGATTTAATGCCGCCTTCATTCTCCTATTGTGTCACCATTGTAAATCCTTCAATCCTATCCCAATTTGTTCTTAAGGGGGGATGTTAGAATATTTAGACACTTAGGATTTAGTTAAGATCTACTTGGTATAATGTGTCATTAGGTAAAAGTGTGTTTCTTTAGTATGCATTAGTATGCATTTGTAATTAGGAAATCTGACTGTTATGATATGTTCCCAATGTAGAGTGATCAAACGGTTCATACTCTCCTCGATCTTAACAACCATTAATTCATGGCTTAACACCCGATTGGTCCATGATATCTATTTAAATAACATGGAGGGTCATTTTCCAATGATCGATTGTGAGAAACTCTGTTGTAAAATATCTCTGTAATATTTTTCTTTTGCATTCATAAACTGCTCCAAGTGGCCGCATTGGCTGGGGCTGTGGATGTTTCCCCATAGGGGTTTGACCACATGAAAACATCGGTGTGTTGATCTTTGATCTGGTTATGTGAGTGGTTACTGAAGGTGTTTGTCCTCTGTTGGAATACCTGTGTTGTGAAACAAATGTAATAAATGTAAAGTAGTTGTAGTCTTTAATTTCAATAAGATAGCTTAGATTTGTAGGAGGGAAAACTCAAGAAATCTCCCTCGTATGTATTGTAGGATCATTCTCATTGTAAGTAAGTTGTAGAGCAAGAAAGCAAAGAAGAGCAGAGAAGAACAAAGATTGTAGAAGTTGTTCGAGCAGATAGCTGCTGCTATAGAAACCATTTATAGAAGCACTTGAATTAATATAAGAATGCTTTAATCCAATTTTATGGTGTGTTACAGTTACTGTTTGCATCTATTTTGAATGGTATGTTTACATTTTTCTTATATGATCTATTATGCATTTGTTTCAATGCTTTATGTGTATGATTTCATGTTGAATGTATGAAGTCAGTGAGAGGGAGAGTATAAGTTTCAATTTATCCTTGTCCCAAGAATTCCTACAAGGAGTGCAGTGAAGGTCCGCAAGGAGTGCAGTGATAAGATTCTGAGTTTTATCTCATAAAAGCTCAGGAGAGATAGAGTTGTTCTTATACCAACATAAGTGAAAGTATAGCACAAAGCCGTGCAAGGTATGTGCAGGCCAGGGTGAACTCTTAGACTTTTCCAACCAAGTGAGTGGTTGAAGAACTTCTGTCACAAGGAGTGCGCAAAGTTGGAGTGTTTGGATAACCATAGGTTATCGTGAATGCTGCAAGGAGTGCATGCAGGATTCCTCAAAATCCTCGATTTTGCAGCAAGAATCAAGATCGGGAAGGATAGAGACTTGGAAGGTTTAGAGGAAGGATGAGGGTCGAAGTCACCTCATAGAAACTACGCTCAGGATGAAAGACACTAAGTTATTTGGTGAGGAACTGTTAAGAGCCTGAACGGATGGTGGAAATTCTCGGAGGGTGAAGCACCAATTTCTGTGGACCGTTGGATTCAGTAAATTTGCATATAGCATAAGACTGAGTGTCTTTTATCATTCAAAAGATTAGGAGAGATAACAACTGTTAGATCCAGAGGAGCGTGAGCCGTTGATTGGGTGCTCTAAAATATTGACATTTTGGGAGTCAGACGAGTGTGGAGAAAGTTGTTTTCGGGAATACGAGTCATCAAATCTCGATAAGAGAAGGGAGGATCTGAAGCATCGGATCATGGGAAATCAGGACTGTCGATCTAGCATAATATGTCATCGTGGGTTCGCATTTCGAGAGAAGGGGAGAGGATTACTTCACAAACCCCTAACACACGAAATCCCAATGCACTCGAAAGTTGGGCCCCAAGTCACAGCCGAGGGTCACATTAGTGAAGGAATTAATGTAGGAGCTAGGAACTATTATCCCATTTTGGGGTTTTGGGAATCAGAGGGGTCAGGGTAACTCACAACGAAAGTCCCAAAATCATGAAACCTGATGTGCCTTTTTGGGGTTAAGTTTGTGGTCACGTGGAGTGGAGGCTCGTGTCTAGTGCATGTTTGTGTGGGAAGAGCATAGAAAAGGAGACCTATGATTATATGTGTGAAGGGTTCCAGTAGGGACCAAGAAGCCATTTCAACTCAGGAATTGGAATATCCAAAGACCAGGAGGTCAACAGACCCTACTGAGGTGGGGGTCTGCGTCACTTAGTGCATGCAGTTTTATGTGGGAAAGTTCGTTCACTCGGGGGGTTCTTATCCATTATTTCCATTCTTCCCATGCACTCATGCATTCATGCATGAAGCCATTAACTCCATTGTTGACCCCTGAGCATGCACATACCTTTGAAACCTGGATGCATTTCTGGAGCCATATCATGTATTTTTCCTCTGATGCATAGAGCCCGTATTCCTCCTGGATGGCACAATGCACCTGTATATACTTGAGTCTGTGATAAACTTGTCTGTCATGAGAAATGTCAATTCCAAACTCGAAGGCATTCATTGCTACCATCACCTGTGCGTTAATTGAATGCTGAAGTTGTTTCACCTAAGCTTGTTGCTAGTTATCTAGGAGCGAGAGTGAAGAGGCGGTTTCTCAAGCCTGTGGAATGAAGAAGCAATTTTTTAGGCCTGTGAGAAACTCTCTCCAGGTGAGATAGGTTTTTGGGGAAGTGATTTCTCTTGGAGGGATCCCAACAACAACTATAAGTGCTCTGAGAATTCCTTTCTGGCCTGTTGTTGAAGCCCAGGAAGGGAAGTGGACTAGCCGATGGACTGTTGAATAATGAAGGTGTATACTTCCTGGGGTGGGACATGCATGTGGGTAATGAGAGGCTGTGAGTTATGTGTGTAATTTGGCTCTTGGGAGGGAATCCTTCCTGATGTACTATGCAAAGTCCCATAGTCTCAGCCTAGCCTAGGAATTCCCTTATCTGGGTGGAGTTTAGTCCCAGCTTGGGGGTGACCCACTGCTGAGAGTGATGAGTAGCATGGTCTATGGTTGGGAGGTTAGTGGAAGGTCTGCACATAGTTGGTGTTCATCTATAAAATATAAGTACCATTTCTATGTTCATTTACATGTTGTGTATGTGTACATGTTTTATATTTATGTGTTTAGCTTGTATATGATGTACGCATAGGATTTACTATTATTTCCACATTTATCTATGTATTAGAAGAATTAAATTTTTTGTTAAGTTATATATGCATGATTTTCAACAAGAGTCTCTGTGTTCCATAGCCCAACAGGTCTATGGCTGGGTATGCCACGTTTTGTTATCATAAGCTCAGTAAGAATGTGCTTTGTAGTAGCATGGCCTGACTTGGGTGGCTGGGGGTGTTACAAATTGGTATCAGAGCTTGAACAGAGAAAAATTGTAGTAGCATGCCCCAACTTGGATGGTTTGGGGTGTTACAATCCATAAGGAAATGTTCAATGTTGCACATCATCGACTTAGGGCACCACAAAATGGTCCATACACCATCATTGAGGAGTGTGGTGATAATACTTCAAGCTCAATTTTCCATGATGTCTGGGAATGCATCCAATATTTAAAGGTAATCTCCTATGACTTTACAATCCTCCAATTCTTAAGTAGAGTACAATGCATCATGAACCTCTAATTGACATGTACCTAGAATTTGATGCATCATCTTTATCTTATGAGTTGGTTGACAAGATGATAAGATATACTCATTACAAGACTACAAAATTTATCATGATTTTCAAAGCATGCCAACTTATTTTAAAAGCCAAGCATTTAACACATTAGCATGTGCAACAAAAGTTTCCTTGTTTGTTGGAAAATGCATTGAAGCTTACTTTTTCATTAGATAATTTTAACACAATGGGAATTTGTAATTCTACTTTAGATACAATGGAGACCATTTATACTTTGTATTTTATAATGCTTTTTAATATAACAAAAACACACAACTTAACTAATCTATTATCAGAATTTTGATAACTTTCTTTGCAGAGCATAGATTCTAAGCAATTGCCTGGATTTCCTCACCCCTTTCTTCCCCGTAGGACTATCATACCTGTTTCTTACATTACCACTTTCTGCATAAATTATTGTTGGCCAAAAATGCTAGATTTGCAACGATCATCATAGATTGTAGAACTTTTCTCTGGTTTTGTTTATCTCAAAATGTAACTTCTCGATAAGAGAATGAAAATTATATTTTAATATAATTGTGAAATTTTTTTGTGGAAAAATCTATTATAAATTGAAGAGTATCTTGTAATTAAAGCTATGATCCATACCTTAGCCACAATCACTACCCCTTATTAATGAAGTCCCTACATCTTCCATATAATTATTTCACTAACTCACTTGACCTATCCTTTTGATATCAACTTTGCATTACCATATGAGCCCTCCCTCTGACATGCACATATCATAAAAGTGAAATCCAAAGGAAAGTAACATACTTATTCAATGAAATCTACTTGCTATGGCTAAAGACCCTCCTAAGGAATGGAAAATAATTATTCAAGGGAACCTATGTGTTATGGCTAAAGACCCCAATTTGATCTTTTAAAATGGACTTACGTTTTTAATATCAACTTTACATTACCTTAATGTGAACCCTCTGACATGCATATATTTCAAAAGTACACTCCTTTATTATAAGGAATGCGTCATACTTATTCAATGAGACCTATGTGATAAGGTTAAAAACCCCAATTTGATCACCTATATGGTATGGATATAATGCCTAATTTGATATTTTAAAATATGCTTAATATTACAAATAAGATGAAAGGATTGAATAACTCGACTTCTAATATTAGCAAGATTATCTTATCAAAATTAATCAAATCCATGATTTTTTTCTACAAAAATTGAGAGACTTGTCTTATAAATATAAGACAAGACACAATGCAAGGGACAACATACCCTTTATACTACCACATGAAAACAATTATCTTATCAATAGAACACAATACACATTGCATGGGTAAACATTCCCTTTATCTTACCACGATACCATCATCATATGCTCCAACAAAACATTATTCCAAATTCATGGCAAAGCGGTTGGTCACATTTTGTGGTTACACAAAGTGATACATATCTATTTTATATTATATGTACATGCCATGATGAAACAAAGGCGCAAAATAAAAAAAATAGAAAAGAGACGAGCTATTTAAATTTTAAACTAAATGTATTGTAGAAAAGACGAGTTTGTTCGAGTTAGAGAGACAATGTCTGACTTCATGATTTGTGTAGGATTTATTTTCATTTCCACATATATTACTACCAATGGAAAAACGTTTTGTACGTATCAAAAAACACATAACCACTGAAACGAACAACCTCACACCTTGCATACCAAAAAGTTAAGGCGGCCATGACCCTACTTCCTAAGCAACGATAACAAACTAAATTCAGAGATTGATGTAATCAATCCAATATCCATGTATTCTAAACTAATCTTGATGGCTATGGGTTACTCTGCCAAAAACAAGGGATCTCTATTCACACAAAACTACCAGATCAAAAATATACTAACCTACAATTTTTTGAATAATGGCAGGCAGAAGAACCTAGTATCCCACACACGTACAAAGAACAATGAATAGATAATAAACAATTTGGGGATGAAATAAAACTCTCAAGCAACTTTCTTACAATAGATATAATACACTACACAAAGGATCCCTAACTAATGGTAATACCCATGAAATAATGAAGATAATCAATCAATGAATTTATAAACAAGATCTATTGTGGAACAAGAGGACCATTGACTAACCACTAGAATATCCAGGGGGACTTACACATCATGTTGTTACCAAAGTCAGTTTTCCATTAGAATGAATGCGGAATTAGTCACAATTGATACTCAAAAGACTGGAATAATCTCAAGAATGTGGAGACTCATAGCCATTGAATCCTAAGATTTGAATAAACATGTGGGGGAGACAATTCCACTCACCATCCATGGAACAAAATAAAGAAAAAGGTGATGTAGAGGTCATATTTTCTAAACTATAGGTGCAATTATCTAACATCTCCCAAATGATGAAAATCTTGGTGTCAACTCTCAAGTGTAGGTTTGGGATCTTGAAGGAGGATTCCATCTTTTCTATGGATTCTAAGATCAAAGAAGAACTAGAGATAAAGAAAGAGGGATTAAGAAACACTTCTTCTCATCTTCCTTTCAAAGTAGAGGCCAAAGTAGACATCAAGCCCTATGATGATGACGTTGATGTCATCAAGGTGAATCATTGGTTGCAGAAATTGATGGTCTACTTTAGTGTGCATTGACTCGGTGAAGAGCATACGATTGCATGTTTTAGACTAAAATTAGAAGCCCATGCCCAAACTTGACGGGAAAGTTACTCTGAGGCACTCGGATCAGAAAAAAATCCACCCATATCAGTTTTACCCAAGTGGGATATATCCAAGTACCTTATTAAATATCAGTTTTACCCCACTGATTATGAAGAGGATTAGAAAATATGTTCGCACTATTTCAGGCAAAGAAAAGGGTAAATTATACAAGAGTGCACCAAAAAATTCTAGAAAAAGACATCCAATTGGGTATTTCACCTAAGATTCCCGATGTCATTATCAAGTACTTGGGTGGAATAAGCAACCACATACAGGGAAAAGTAATGCCATTCAACCCAAGAAAAGTGATGTTTCTTTTGTAAAACCACAATACATAGAGATGGATGAAAAGAAGTGCAACCCAGTGGTTCAAAACATAGAAAGAATCAAGGTGATTCCAAGCAAGGTTTGAAGAAGAAGTATAAGGGCCAAGGATTGGGAAAAAATCCACCAGTACCAAGTGGGAGATATTCAACTACCTTATTAAATATTAGTTTTACCCAATTGATTATGAGGAGGATTAGAGAATATGTTGGCATTATTTTAAGAAAATAAAAGGGCAAAGTGTACAAGAGTGCACATAAAATTCTAGAAACACGACATCCAATTGGGAACAACTAAGAATCCTAGTTCCATTATCAAGTACTTGGGTGGAATACACAACCATGTACAGGGAAAAGTGATTCCTTTCAAACCCAAGACAAGTGATGATGATTTTGTACAACCACAATACATAGAGATGGATGAAAAGAAAGTGTAGACCAGTGGTTCAAAACAAAACAAGCATCATGGTGATTCCAAGCAAGGTTGGAAGAAGAAATAGAAGGGGCAAGGAAAAAACACTACAACCACAACACATCAAAGAAAATATCCCAACAACCATTGTACAAGGAGGACAATTCCAAGAAGATTTCCATAGCTACCATAGAAGATAAATATATCATAGACAACTCCAATGTAGATGAAAAAATTTATTCCGCAATAATTCATGAGTACATACGTTACCAACAAAGATCCCATCGATGAAAAGGAAGGAGAAGAGTCTTTCACATTAAAATTCAAGTCCATAATACTAAATTTTATGCACTCTCTGATTCTGGTTCACAAGCAAACCTCATAATTGAGGGATTGGTGAAGAATCTTAGGATGGAAATATATGATAATCCACATACATAACCATTGGGATAGGTGCACACAGATGTTGAAATGCAAGTTACTAAAAAATGAAAAATCATATTTCGATCCATGAAAATTTCATTGATGAAGTACAAGTGGATGTAGTACCATTGGAAATATGTGGGGTAGTGCTCAGAAACCCATATATGTATTATAGGAAGGCCATTTTCTCAAGGGAAGAGAATAAGTACTGCCCAATTAAATATGGAAAATCCTACATCATCCATGCACACAAAGGTGAGAACAAGATTCCCATGGAGATTGCCAACCAAGACAAGAGGCTTGTTAATGTAAGTAAGAAATTTGTTCTTTTACTTTGAAAGCCTCAAGATTAAAGCAAACTGGTATAC
>ML784354.1:912698-927787 GCA_009831015.1 Picea engelmannii
ACATAGACAGTGGATGTTCTTCACACATGACCGGGGATCAAGACAAATTCATCAGCTTGAAGAGAAAGGGTGGCAATGTTGCATTTGGAGATGACTCATCTGCCAAAGTACTTGGAGAAGGTGTAGTAGAGATTGGAAGAAAACATGTAAAATCAAAGAATTTTCTATTGGTTGAAGACTTGAATCATAATCTACTTAGCATTAGTAAAATGTGTGGTCAAGGATACACTCTTACGTTTGATTCCCGAAAATGTAAAATCAGAGAAAATAATTCAAGAAGATTGGTTGCAACTGCAACAAGAAGACCGAACAACATATACATCCTAGAAATGAAGAAGAGAGAGAATAAAGAAGCCACACAAAAGGATTCTAAGGAAGAAAAAGTCCCAAATACCAAAAATAAGGATGAAATATTATTGAGTGCCACATGTTCAGGGGGAGCAACCCTAAAGAAGAGAGTTACATTTTTCCATTAAACTCAGGGGGAGCAGCCCTAACCTTTGCCATTGATGTAAGAGGGGGAGAGAAATTGGGATCATGATGATAGGGGGAGCATGAGTGTTGCCATCAATGACAAAGGGGGAGATTGTTGGAAGATTGGCTGTTGTCATTGATGTCAACCCTAGTCATGGGTTTTGGACTGCAAGATTGATAAAGGTATTTGGACATGAAGGAAAATGCACATGCATATACAACACCCATGAATGGATAGTATACATCATGTTGTTTCTGGTGGTATGTGGCATGTCATGTGGATCCTCATGGTTTAGGAGAAATGAATTTTTGAAGATGACAAAGTGAATTGAAGAAGGAAGTACATGTAGGCCCTAAAGATAATTAAAGAAAAGAATTACAAAATAAAAAAGTGTCAAGTCGGCCCTAATGTTAAAAGGAAGTGACATAAATGGTATAAATAAATGTCATTATACATTCATTTGATACAATTCTAATTTTAGAGGAAATAAGAAGTAAAGAAGGCCGGATTTCAAGGGAGGATGAAGTCTTTTGGTGATGTGTTCTAAGGTATGTTATTTTCAGGTCATCTTACCATTTTTTCTATAACTGTTTTTATAGAATGATTCAGATCATGAAATTGCTATGGTATTTAGAAGACATATCAAGGTACCTCTGGTAAAAATTTCAGCTCTTGATTCACTATAATTATGGAGATACACTCTGTGGAAGATAAGGTTTGTGACTAGTCCTGAAGCTAGTCAATAAATAGGTGTTCCGGGTAAAACAGTCATAACGTCTTCATAGAGAATCCAAATGATGTGGGATTTTTTTTATTGGAAACAGTACATAATCTAGTTTCTTGTGTGTGAGTTTTAGAATCGTATGTTAAATATTGAGTGCGGGGCATTCTGTACAAGTTCGGTCTCCTAAATAGACCGGAATTGAATAAAGTCTACCATTCTTTCTATAACTTCTTTTTGGGGAGGATTCGAGTGAAAATTGGAGGAGTTTCATAGAATACATTGAGTAATATTATATAAAGGATCAAAGTACTCCAAAAATTGAAGAATTGTAGAAATTGAAGAAGTCTCAGAAAGCATTATCAGGTTCTATGTGATGATTGGTTGATGGTGATGATTTAATGTAAAGTTTTATTATCTCTCATATATTTTTGGGTGGAAGGAAGAGGCAAGGATGGAGAGTTCAAATCTCTCTTGATATTGGAGGATTGTATCTTCCTCTTGGAGGTTTATCCCTCCCTTTACATTTGGAAGCTGTAGCTACCTTTGAAAGTCATTACTTCCCTTGAACAATAACTATTGATTATTTCTCATATATTGTGCATGGTGTATTGTGGTGTATTGGTGTAACTCTTATACTGTTGTTCATTTCTCATAGGATATAGTTGAATGGTTTAAGTATAAGTTGAAAAATGTTTTAAATTGTACTTGATACTGATTCACCCCCCTCTCAGTATCAAAAGTTAGGGATAGAAAAATTCAAGATATAACAAGAAAAAAAAAAGGCCTTTTCCCTTCACTATTGTTTCTTTCAACCTACACACACATCCTTTTCTCTATACATATTTTACAGAGAGATAGATGTTACAAGTAAACACTAGAACCAAACACAAACTTTTTTATCTTTTCTGCAATAAATAACAAAAGAGCCAAATCCGCACCTAAGAATTATAAATGCCCAAAATAAAACCACACAAACAGTAAGAATAAATAGAAGCAAACAAAAAATTCTTTATCTTGTGTACAATAAATAATGAAACAAACACATCCACACTTAAGAATTAAAAATGCCCAAATTAAAACTGCAAAAATGATAAGAATAAATATAAGAAATACAACCATAGTTTCCAAATATAATTTCCCAATTCTAAGTTATAATGGTGGCATATATGGCTGCATTGAAGGCATTACGTCTGCATGCTTCCTGACAGACTGAGCATGTAGTCTCTGGTCAGATGTGAACCTCATTCAGACACAATTGCACACTTCTAGGTTTTTGGTTCTGAGTATACAGGAGTCTTCCTCATATTTTGTTAGGGTCGATGGTAAAACAACGCTCCAGTATTGTAAAGTTTTAATGAAGCTTCTGGTTTTCTGACTATGTATCTGTATTTGATACTTCTTGTTTAATGATAGTCAACTTTCTTACTCCAGCTTATTTGCCTCTGTTACTGAGAAGATTCATGATTACTGATTCACATGGATTGTTGTGACTGTGTTATGATGGATGTTTGATTGTAATGTTGTTATAATTTCTTTCAGTTCCTATGAGATTTGAATTTTAAGAAGATATTGTGCTTAAGTATTTCCTCTTTGGGCTGCTGGAAGACCATATTTCCATAGAAGACTTCTTCATTCTCCTCAAAGTTGTTCCCCCTACTCACCCTTTCTACAACTTACTGACTGAAGTTAGATTGAGACCTCACTTGCCTGTGCATTCTGGCTCAGTTTTCTGAGTTAAAGTGATATAATCTTGAGACTGTGCCCATTTGACCCTTTCATAACCAACCCGTGACATAAAACTATGATGGGTACTGGGCTTACCTCTGCCACAATCCAGAGGTGACTTCTAGTGCTAACTTTTCTGGCGCCGTTGATGTATATGTGGGAACTAAATTCCTCAACTCTCATAAATCATATCTCTTCCACAATGAAAACACGTGTTGTCTTAAGAATTACCATATTTCCACCTACAAATTCATCCAAAAGGCAACATCAATGGTAATCAGAATAAATTTTGTGTCCAACCTAAGAGCAAGGCCTAAAATTATATCAAAAGGGAGTTCTAAAATTATATCAGAATCCAACACATTTTTGGTTTAATAGCTTCCTTGTTTCTAGACTTTCCACTTGCTCCATGATTAAGTTGTATCACTGTGAAAATTATGTGGTTGTTGTTGGTTTATTTATAGTGGTAAGTTGAGATCATGACTTAAAAACCATTTTGCATATTTAATTTTAAATCATATGTCTTGTAAAGGGATCCCAATCTTTAGCCCAGATTGTGGCAAATAACATTGACAAGATATATGTTATTGGGAATAATGCTACTACGTCCAATAAATACAACTAAATTTGATCCATTGGTATTATTGCACAGTGAAGTCATGAAGAAAGAATTTGATAGGGCATATAGATCTACAAAAAATGAATTTGATAATGTTGGCTAGTTTGTGGGTTGATCACAACTCCTTTTTGGTTCATTTTTATTTTTATTTTGGTTCTTTAGTTAAAATTAAAGAGATCACACCTTGAATATAATCAATTGAGTGTTATCTTACCTATGCCTTTGGCTATTTTTCCAAACGTAAAAGAAATGTATAAGCAAAACAACCTCTTATATAGAATTGTGGGTCATCAACTACTAAATAGAGATACAATTTCCAATTACTCTGCAAATGAAAAACTCAATATTGAAGGGTTTGGAGGAAAACATGTGGAACTAATTGTTTTCACTAATGTTACTAATATCCATTGCAACAATTTCTAGAAAAGGAAGAATCAAGTGCAACAATTAATATAAAAGGAAGACTCAAATGGCCATAAATAAGTTTTATTAACATTGCATTGATTTCATCACTGAAAGTTGGACCAAAACGATTTTCCATAATGACGTCTTTGACAAGGACAATGGGGTAGAGTAAGCAAAGGTTAAATGATTCATGTATTCAAAATATGCCCGATAGGAGTATAAAATATACCTCTTGCAGTGCCTATGGATCCTTGTTTCTATCAACAAATCAGGGAAACATACTTATATAGTTTAGAAAAGAGGGTTGTTTAACTTTTTTGTTCATTAAGGCCAAGTAATAGGAGGAGTACATGTCAAAACTTAATAAGAATCTATTGCACATATCCAAAATTAACTATTCTTAGAAAATTCTCTATTTCACAAAAAATTAAATAAATAACTATTAAATAAAAAGAAAACATAAAAACAAAATGGCTAAAGGGAATTTTTTGGACGACTATTCTTACCATAAGATATTCGTGGATAACTTTGTAGAGTAAATTGTGACTAGAATGAGTAGAATTTTTTCTTGGATTTGATCTTGTATTCTCAACAATCCGAGCAAGATATACACCCCAAAGGTTTGCCACAACATTTTTTTTTTGAAAACTACATAGATTGCTTCTTATATTCTTCAATGACTTGAACATACAACTAGACGGAAAGGTACTATGAAGGTACAAAGAAAAATTCCATGCGTTCTCTAGTGAACTGTGAGGGGAAGGAATCATATGTAGGGATGAAATTGTTCCATCATATATGATTCCATTAAAAATAGGCGATTTCTGAGTTAAAAAATATCTTCAAACCATAAATTGTGGTGAATGCAACTGTAAGATGGATTTGCAAGAAGTCTAAAGGGAGAAATCCTTTCCAGAAGCCTCCATGCTTGGAAATTGGTGGTGAATGAAAGTTTCAATTCAACTTTGGGAGGGAGAAAATGTTTTTTTTGGTGCTCTTCGTGATAAATATAGGATGGCTAACATTTTTATAGCTATTTTTCTTTTAATAAATTGTGGGCTAACAAATAAGAATAATAAAATATTTATTTACAAAAAATTCGCCCATTGAAAATTTCAAAACCCCTAATTTCACCCATGAGCGAAATTTCGCCCCTAAAATCATCCTTGATATTGAATGGTTAACATTTCTTGATTGGTTATTTCCCTTGGCTTACTTTCCAAGCTTTCACTGAATTTTTTTGTTGTTGTTGCTACTATAGATTTATTACTTGTTGTTGGGTTCTCTTCTTATCTTTTAGCCAATTTTAATTTTTTCTTGATGACTGACATTCTAGCTGTAGGTTCCTTTTATTTAAAATTTCTTTTTCTTGAATTTGACTTAGTTTTAGGGTTTTCCTTCTATTTGTATAGATTGCTTCCATCTTTTAAAATAAATGTTGATATGTTCCCTGAGCTGATTCAAATCTTTAGTCTACCATGAGAATTACTCTTTAAATTTGAGTGAGGGCCTGGTCCAATTTTGGTCACATACTGAAGAATTTTCTTACAAGTCATAAGATGCACATGTTTCTTTATCTGAATACATTCATGAAGTTCTTGGTTGTAGGTATAGACAGATAGTTGTGGTGAAACACATGTACCTATTGAGCGTACCATGATAATCCATAAGTATAGGAAATTGTCTATCTACATTTTTCTTTGAGCTCCATCCACTTCACATTAATAAAATGACTAATATTATGATGGTTTTTGGGGATAACTATGGTTAAAATAATTTTCATAACATTTACTTAGAAAATCAAAGAAAATCTTGTACCACCCCGCTTCCTTCACACCCTATGTGCATATGCTTATCTATATCTAAAATCTAAAAGGGTGATCATATTATGAAATAAAAAGGAAATTGAAAACACTATTAATAGTGTGGGAAGTACAAGTAAACCCTTTGGGGCTATGCTTTTATGGTACCAAGGAAACTTTGTCAGGGATATAGATGCTCACTGGAAGCAAAGCAATGCCAGGAAAAGAGACATGAGGAACACATTTATGTAGATGTTTTCTTGTTATAAAAGGTGAAAACCCATGATCAAACCAAAAGAAATCTAAAGTATGCAACTAGTAAAATAGTTTACCTCACTGATTGACTCTTTGAAAAGGGTGTGTTAGATTACAAGTACTAGAAATTTTGGGTTATATCTTTTAGAAATTTGGCATCATTATGGTACCCACGGTTGTTGGAAAATTTTCTACAGTTTGCTGAACTTATCTTTAAAATTTGGATCTGAAGTAAAGGCCCTAGAATTCTATTGACAAAGATAAATGGTTCTTCCAATGTGTCTCCATTTGTTGAGGCCACAACAACCCCCCTTTGATTTTGATTTCACAAGCGAAAGGAAAGGGACCCCTCACTAAAATTCCATCCCTAATGCCTAATCCCTTACTACTTGAGCCTAATGCTATTTATTTTCCTACCTTGAGGGAGTTGAGGGTTTAATCTTGATTGATGATTATCTTTTATGGGTCTTGATTATTCCTTTTGAACTGATGATTTCTAGTGTCTTCATGACACTTATTGACCTGTGATGTGTCATTGACACACTATATTCAGATCTTTTGCTGATTCTGAAGTTCTTGATCATCCTATGTGGCTGCAAGGTTTGGTGTTCTATTGCATGTCTTGAATAAGTTTGTTGTTGATTATTTTTTGATTGACTAATTCAAAATTTTCATCCTCTTGCTGGCATGATATGTTTAATGTCTTAAACTTTTATACGTTTGCATGTGGATCTTAATATTTTTCTTTGAAATCTAAGTCTGAATTGCATAATCATTGATCCTTATTTTTTATTTGAGACTTGACGCATGCAATTTTTAGAATGCTTATCCATAACCAACCATGATTATCATGAATAAACCCATCACTCATTTATAAATTTTCTTAAAGGAAGGAAATATAATATTTATGATGTATTGGCGAGTCTCCTTTTAAGTTCATGTCTGATCTCATTTTGTAGTATTGCAGGAGTAGGTTTGTAGAGACACTTCATTCACATGACTACTCCAACCTTGAGAGGCATGTGGGGGGATCCCTTAATCCTTATCCAAAACATTGACATTGATTCTTACTAGGATTCTCCTTATTGGGAAGCAGATTACGTTGGCTTGCATTTGCCTCGAGATAGAATCCCCCAAGTTTTTCAGGTCCACCTTTCCCACAAGATTTTCCCTGAACCTCTTCAAATTGATCTATACCGGATCCTTTTCAGTCTCACCTCTTGCCAAAACCCAAGCCAAAATCACATTCATCTTATTGATTTTAAGTCCTTGTCGTGTCATCACCTAATGCTTGTTAGCTATCTGTCACATATGTATCATGCATAGTGGTATGGCATAATGACCTTTTCCTTGACTTGGTTGTATCCCATCTCCTTGCTATCTTAGCAGGTACACCCTCCAATATGCACATATTGACTAGACTGACCTGTGTTGTATGCTTAGTTGGCGTTGATCTCCTTTTTCCATTTGTCTCTATTTGTGACATTAATTCATCACAAGAACTGTCATTTTCTTTCCCTCCATTTCTTTCCCTTCATTGCAGCTGAATCACAATTTTCTTCATTGCCATATGACCTAGCTCCTCTCCATGATGCTCGGTTTCTTAAATCCTACCTTATATGTCTTATTCCTAATTTCTGCCCCTAGGTGCAAAACTTGACCAGTGAAACCCCGAGGGGCATGGAACCTTCACTTGTGTAATTTGTCCTAATTTCCTAATTTGTATTTATTTTATTTTATTTTGTACATATTTTTCTATATATATTGATTTTGTTTTATTTATTTTATTTATTTTAATTTTATTTATTTTTGTAATTATTTATGTTCATTTTTCCCATGGTTTTACAAAACCACATTATTGCCCATGGGTTTCCCCTAGAATTACTTTAGGTATTTACTTTTACTTAGGGGAAAACTAATTTATATTAGATTTTTATTTTACATGTGATAAATACACATTTTTATGTGGATAAACCATTTATATTAAATAAACAAACCACTTGTTACCTAGTGTGTTTTGACCAAGACCTATGGTGTAACATGAACATAAAACTCAAAAGAAAAATAAATTCATTTTTTATTTTTATATACATATTCTTTTTCTTTTGTCATTTTCATCTTATTTTCATTTTTCCTCCCCCCCCCTAAACCCTAAATTATACATACCCATTCTATTTTCCCCCTTTTGATTTAGTTTAAATTTAACCTTTTTATTTTTTATTTTTCTCACCGACCAAAATCTAACATAACATCCTAGGTCCATCCCCATAGGCCCTCACATGTGCTTTATAACAATTCCCATGAGAAATCAATGATTAAGAAACACCTCCTTATTTTTAAGAAGGCCTTCCTATTTTCATGGAATCCCTCCTACCTTTCCTCCCGAATACCTTTAGGAGTTATATGAATTGTTTTTTATAAATCAAGCCATGAGGAAGCTTACCTCAAACCCGGTTGTTTGGGTTTTCACTCATGCATTTACCGAGACTTACTCACATTCATGATTCAAAGCCTCACCTTCTAAAAGGCTCATACCATATCAAACTATAGAAAATTCATTTTCCATATGAATCATGATGTTTTACATGCCCAGGCCATCAGGAAGGCTCCCATCAAAGTGGTGAGCTCACCCCTTAACTCCACACTTTGACCATCAGACTCTGATAGACAATCGAAGTGAGATATTGGAGCTCACCCAACACTCCTTACACTCCACACTCTGACCACCAGACTCCGATGAGAACAAAATTGACATTAATTTATTATATTTTTGGAAAAACGTTCCATCGTTATTTTAATATTATTTTGGGCATTATTTAATTTTCTTTTGGAGGAAGTGCACCTAGGAACATGGATTATTTTAATATTTTATTCACCCATTGGAGGTTGGATTATTCTATTTACCATTAGATAGGTTATAGCTCATTAGAGTAGACCCACTTTGATAGCCTATCGAGGTGATAACTCATCGGAGTGGGCTGGCTCATGTGAATTTCACCACTCCGACAACCTTAAGTCTGATGGGTTATTTAATGTACACATTTCAATGTGCTAATTTTGGACCTTAGGTTATATATATTTTTTTTTTTGGGGGGGGGATTCATTATTTTTATTTTGATTATTGTAATTATTTTTATTATTTTTATTTTATTTAGTTATAATTTATTATTTTCATTTTATTTTTCCTAGTTTCACGAGAATTGGTTAATATTTTAATATTTTATTTCAATTTTAATAATTTTTGTTTTCACATTAGTGGGGGTAATTAGATTATTTTAATTTTAATTTTCATGTAGATTAGGGTTAATTTTATTAATTTTGTTTTTTACTTGTAAATAATGTAGGTTAATGTAATTAAATTTTTTATTTTCTTTTATTTATTTATTTTTTATTATTTTCATAATTTTTAGGAGGGAAATTAGCTAAAAGTATACTACAAGCCATAGGTCCTATGCTCGCCCAGGTTCTTATTCAAACTATATATAGGGGATGAAACCATTTAAATCACTAAGAGTTGAACTCTCTTATGCATGTGGGATTTTTTATTGTAGGTTAAAGATCAATGACCCTGATTCACCCACATGCATGATCGATGACTACTGAGTGACGTTTTTCAAAATGAGCATAACTTGGGATGTAGGTCTCGGAATTGAGCCCATGATACCTTGATGGAAATTTATTGGATAGAGGAATGCATTAACAGATGTGTCCACACTAGACAGGTGATACAAGACATTAGAAAATGTAGAAAACAACAGACCGCTGATTTGGGGGAAAAATCGCTATACAGACTTCAAACAACCATATATGGGGCTATGAACAATGAAATCAGGCCCATGATGGATTGCTAGAAATATAGAAAAGAGAAAAACATGGTGGCATAAAAAACATTGGTACATTAAGAGCAAAAATTGTCTGAAAATGAAAAACACAGAAGAAACTTGAATTTGAGAGGACAACAAGCTATGCATGTTGAAGCGGTCATATCTAAAGCCACAGGAGCCAAAATCAAGCCAACAAGAGAACAATAGAAGGATGAGATAGAGGAGAAGGAAGGACGATGATGTTAATCAATAGATAAATATCATAAATTCCCAGGAACATCTCAAGGAACATAAGAAGATACCAAGGGGCGAAGTTAACACTAATTTTAAATAAATATAATTTGTAAACTACCTTAGGATGAAAGTGACCACCTAGGGGTCTCTTCATCTTCCATTTTTAACTCCTGCATATTTATTTTTGAAAATGAAAAATAAATTTGGAATTTAAAAGGACAAAATGAAGAGAAATGAATTGAACAACCGCAAGAGCTAAAGATTCTCTCTTGTTTCGTAAAATATATCTCACTGAATGTAAAAGGGGGGACTTTTTCCCTTTATAAAATAAATATGGTACTATTAATTTTGAAGGAATAAAGAGCAAGAGACATTCTGAAAATTTGTGGCTTTGGTGAATGTATATGAGACTATTTTTTGTGCATTTATCTTCTACTTGAGTAGCATAGGATTTTGTTGTATGAACTATTTCTTCACTCTATTCTATCTTCTCATACTGTCATGTATTTCCTTATGAGTACACAAATAATGTTATGAATGCATTGCACAACTAATTGTCTATGTATCTGTAGAATTGTTTTTATCACTTATCATTAGAATACATGAATTATTTATGGTTTTGATGATATTATCTTTCATTGTACTCATTCTATCAGTTTTACTCCTGGGATAGGTTAGATTAGTTTGATTTTAGTTATATTAGTCTTAGGATTAATTAGAAAACTTTGGGGGACAATTCACTATCTTTCCCTTTTTTATTTTATTTTTAATTATGAGTGGCAACAAGACCCACATACTCATCATAAATGCTACACCAAATGAGAGCATGTCTAATTGGGATCTTCCATCGTGTGTTCTCCCTTACCTTCTTCACATGCCATTTGGACCCATCAAAATTATCCTACAACCATTAGCTATACTAAGTTAATGTTGGAAGAGGTTTCAATGAATTTTATTACAGGTCTACCCAAGTCCAAAGGAAATAACTTCATCATGGTAGTAGTGGATCAACTCATAAAGTATGCCCATTTTTTCTCCCTTTATCATCCTTTTAAAGAAATTATAGTAGCCACAATATTCATGGAAACAATTCAGAAGCTACATGGAATCCCTAAGATCATTGTAAGTGACAAAGATCCAATTTTCACTAGAAAATTTTGGACTGAATTATTTTCTTATTTGGGTACTCAATTGGCTCTCAACGCCTCTTCTCATCCTCAATTCGATGGGAAAATTGAGATTGTGAAAAAAAATTTAGAAGGTTATCTTGATTTCTTCACATATGGTAAAAAACCACAATGGGTCAAGTGGTTTCCATTGGCATAATAGTAGTACAAAACATCCTTCCATTATTTATAAAATATGTCCGCATTTATGGCACTTTTTGGATATCATCTTCCATCCATCACATCACCATTAAAAGGGAAAGAAAAGGTTCAAACAATGGAGGACCACATAGTATACCAACAAGAAGTTCTCAAACTATTGAAGTAATAATTGGTTACAACACAAAATAGGATGAAACTGTTGGATTACTCAGAGGGGGTGGTGAATCAGTAATGGAGCAATTTAATCCTTTTTAACCATATAATCCAAGTGTTATATCAATGAATCATTTTCATACAATAACCTCAGAGTAAATAAGCAATGAAAAAATGAACAAACATACACATACACAGTACACCAATGTTTTACGTGGAAACCCAAATCGAGAGAAAACCACATAATGCTTTTTCTTATATGTCTTGAAGAATTACATTCATTGGAAGCACCAACTTCCTTTGTTTTTCAGCTACAACTGGAAGGAGGCTCCAACCCCCTAGTTTCTCAGGCTAAAACCTGAGGGAAGCTCCAACTCCCCAATTCTATGGCTACAACCAAAAGGAGGCTACAACCCCCTATTTTCTTTGGCTACAACCGGAAGGTGGCTACAACCACCTGTCCTTGCCCTGTCCTACCACCCTGAAGTAGAAGTAGAATGATGGAACCACTGTAAACCTGTCACTATGAGATATACCACTGTAAACCTGTACCAATAAATCTAAACCATGCATTAACCATGCATCAACCTGTACCTCAACCTGTAATCAACCTGTACCATAAGCAAGTGCATCAACCATGCACCAACCTGTACCAAATAACCTATAATCAACCTGTACCATAAACAAGTGCATCCAACCATGTACCAAGTATGTACCAATCATGTGTTAACTACTCATCAACTATGACTCATCAATATGTACCAACGTCATCAACTATACACCTCATGTATGTGCCAACTCATCAACTGCTTGTCTCAACCATGTACTCAACATGTACCTCAACCAAAAGCCCTCATCAATTTCATCATCCAAATATGATTTGTAGCTCTATAATAAACCCAATGTATATGATCACATTTCTGCAAACCTTCCTTAACTTCAACAACAAGAGACTAACATTTTCATCAAACTTTTCTTTAGTCTCACATGCCTAGTTTTGGATTAGTCAACAACCCTAACTTGAAGCAATCATAACTTTGTACCTGTAATGTATAAATATATGAAAATTATACACAATGTTTTTCAATGTGTTTTATTCAATTCCTCCAGGTGTCACTATTTGGAACCTCTCAGAAAATGAGTTATATCAAAAATGACATACCTTGTTGAATTCTGGCTTATTCTAGAGAGTGACATTGTAGAGCGTGCCCCACACAGAATATTTGTTGAATTGATATGAAACTATTAAAAAGAATACTAAATAATGTACCCTAACCAACACATTTGGTTTCACTAAATTTGGATCTGTTATGAAGAAGTTATGACATTTTTACCCGAAACACCTGTTTTTGACTAGTTTTAGGACTAGCCACAAACCCTATTTTCCACAGTGTAAATCCAAAAATACAATGACCCACAAGATGATTTTTTTACCAAATATATTTGGATATGTTTTATCAATATCATATCAATTTCACAGTCTGAATAATTAAAGAAAATAATTTATAGTGAAAATGGTGAGATGACCTGTAAACAACATACCTTAGAAAGCACCATCAAAAGAATTTATCCTTCCTTGCATTTCTGCCTTCTTTTCTTCACCTTCCCTCATAATTTTGGCTTAGATATCCTTGGTTTCCTTAGACACCTATAGATATTCAATATTCTCAAGTGTTATTAAAATGAGAGAGCTTTGCCTCTTATTTATACTCTCCAAGTAGCTTCCTTAAAAACATCTTCTAGGTCATTTGGCCCCACCTTCCTTATTTTAGGGTTAACCCACTTCTAATTTCTCCATTAAATTTACTATTGAAATAATTTATTTTGCATTCACTTTGAATTATAATACACTCATTACTTCACTTTATTATTTACCTTTTAAAATCTCTTAAACCACTTTGACTACTTTGACCTTTTGGGGTTTCTAGATGACATATGAGGGTCCTCCAACTTCGTAAGGCCATAACTCTCAAACCGTGAGGAGTTATGTGACATTCCACATACCACCAAAAATGGAATGACATGTAATATCCATATAGAATAGTATTATCTAAAAAATTCATTGTCCTTCATCTCATTATTCCACAATTAAGCATGGGTTCTCTTACTCTGCAAAGAATCTTACCGTGAGGGATTTCACCATAAAGGGGACCACTTTGGAGTTCATCCATCTTTACTTCTTATCAAACATGACAAGAAAATAATGAGTCATATTTACATCAAACAATATTGGGTCCATTAACCAAACCTTTGTGCTGCGGGGCTTTCTTCAAGGGTTGACATCAATGAAAACCAACCTTAATCAACAATCTCCCCCTTTGGCATTGATGGAAACACTCTGATGCAATACTGAAATCATATCACTCATGCTCCCCCTAGAACCATGCCTCTATCCTCTGGATATGATAAATTTGCCTCTGTCCTCTACTTCTAATAAATCTGTTCCCCCTGGAACCATGCCTCTGTCCTCTGCATCTGATACATCTCTCCCCCTTTGTCATCAATGGAAAATGTATCTTTCCATCCGGGGCTTCTCCCCCTGATTGAACTGTCCTCTTATGGTGCTTCCTCATGTACATCTAAGACATATAAGATAAGCATTAAAAAAGAATTCATTTTGGAGTAGAAATAACTCCAAGTCTTTGGCAAAGATATTCAAAGGCTTCTCGTGGAAGTGATTTTGTAAATATGTCTACCACTTGTTCTTTTGTGCCCACATACTCAACTCTGATGTTATTTTCTGCAACCTGTTCCCATAGAAAGTGATACTTGATTGGAATGTTCTTCTTCTTGGAGTGCATCACCGGGTTTTTTGAGATACCGATGGCACTTGTATTATCACAATATATTGGAATGGGTTCATCATACTGAACCTGTATATATCTCAAAGTTTTTTTCATCCAAAGAACCTGTGTACAACATGTTGTTGCTGCAATATACTCTGCCTCGGCTGTAGATAGAGATACTGATGATTGTTTCTTGCTTAGTCATGATACAAAACACTCACCTAAGTAGAACTCTACTCCATTGGTGCTTCGTCGGTCATCAATACAACCTAACCATTCAGCATCTATGTAGGCAATAAGTGATAGATATTTTCCTTTTGGATACCATAATCCAAACTCTTATGTTCTTTTGAGATATCTGAAAATCCTCTTTACTGCTAATACATGTGATTCCTTTGGTGCTTCTTGAAATCATGCAACCTGTCCAACTGCTTGCATTACATCTGGTCTAGATGTTGTCACATATAGTAGGGTGCCAATCATTGAGTTGTATTGCCTTTGATATATAGACTTTGAATCATCATCTTTGCTCAACTTACAACTGGTTTGCATGGGAGTGATAATTAGTTTGCAATCTTCCATTCCGAACCTCTTTAGCATCTCTCTGATATACTTGGTTTGAGAAATAAAAATTCCTTGGTTTCTTTGATGTATCCGAAGTCCCAGAAAGAAGGATAGTTCTCCAAGTAACGACATTTCAAATTCATTCTGCATGTCTTTTGCAAATTTCATTCTTAACCTGTCATCATCACTACCAAA
>ML784354.1:940675-963810 GCA_009831015.1 Picea engelmannii
GAACCAATTCCCAAGTGTCATTTTTCTCTATTTGATCCAATTCTTCATCCATGGCCTTATTCCAAAATTCATCCTTGCTGGCTTATTCAAAACAATTTGGTTCAATTGTAGATAAGAGTGCTAGGTGTGTTTGTTCTAGTGAACATATTTTTCTTCTAGTCTCAACTCCTGCATCTTTGTTCCCACTAATCTGATCTGAAGGATGATTCTTCTATACTTGTTTGCTAGGTGTATTTGGAGATACTTTCTGAACTTTCTCTTATGCTTCTGTCAGATTCTCTTCATCTTCATCTTCCTCTTCTACTTCTTTTTCATCTTCGTCTTTGAAAATTTGTTCCAATGATTTGTTTTCTTCTTCCTTTGATTATGGTCTGCATGTTTCATCAATTGTTACGTTGATGCTTTCCACAACTTTGTTCAATCTTAGATTGTAACACTTGTATTCTTTCCTTGTACTTGAGTAACCAACAATTATTCCTTTGTCCATAGGAGAGTCAAACTTTCCCATTCTGCCATCTTCTCTTTTGATGTAATATTTTCTTCCAAAAAATATGAAGTGCTTCACATTTGTTGGTCTTCCTTTCCATAGCTCGTAGGGAGTTTTATCAGTGTTGTTTCTGAGAATTACTCTATTTTGAATGTGAACTATTGTATGCACTGCCTATGTCCAAAATATATCTATCAATTTGGAATCCATTAGCATTGTTCAAGCCATTTCTTGTACTGTCCTGTTCTTTCTTTCAACAACTCCATTCTGTAGAGGTGTCCTAGCAATGGAGAATTGACTTTTTATTCCATGACTGCTACAGTAGTCCATAAATTCCTTTGAAGTGAACTCTCCTCCATTATCAGATCTCAAACATTTGATTCTTGAATCCATCTCATTTTCAACCATTTCCTTGTAGATATTGAAGTTTTCAAAACCTTCTGACTTGTTCTTGAGAAAGCAAACTACATTCATTCTTGTATAATCATCAACTAATAACATAAAATATTTTTCACCTTTTAATCCCTTTGTTGTAGTTGGTCCAACTAGATCAATGTGCACAATTTCCAGTGGTCTTGTTGTTGAATATTCCTATGATTTGAACCTGGTCTTTGTTTGCTTTCCTTGTTGACAATGCTTTCATAAAGTGTTGGTTGGTTTCGTGATCTGGGGAATTTCTCTGACTGCTTCTCTTTTTTTGACATTGATAAGGTTATCAAAATGCATGTGACCCATTCTTCTATGCCATAGCCAAATTTCATCTTATTTTCCTAGACACCACTTTTCATTTCCAATTTCACTTGACACAAATGTGTTATTTGAAGTTCTTGCAGCTGTATCGACCAATTTCCCTACACCTTCTTTTCTTATCTCACACTTTTATGAATCGAAAGTAAGTTTATGAACCTGGTCACACATTTGACTCACACTTATAATATTATGTTTCATATCTTCTACCAGTAGAACATTTTGTGCCTTTTCATTCTTGTTCCCAATTCATACTGTGCCTTCTCTAATGATTTTGGATGAATTATCATTTCTGAAGGAGACTAATCCATTTTTTTCTTTTCGTAATGTAAGAAATTTGTCTTTATCACCTGTCATGTGTTTTGAACATCCACTGTCAACATACCAACCTTGTTTCTTCTGCTTAGCTTGTAGAGCGATTATGCATTCTTCATTATTATACTGATCTTGCTTTCTTATCCATGTCATTTTCTAAGGTTCTTGTCTGTGACTGTTGTTATTCTGTTGAGGTTCTTTAGGAGGGACTGTCATTCTACAATCCTTGGCCATGTGTCCAAAATTGTTACATTTGTAACATTCCACTTCAGTTCTCAAATATTCAAACCTATTGTAACTTCTTCTTTGTCTGTCACTAGGTCTCCTTGATTAATCCCTTTGTGTATAACTCTCAAAGTTGTTACTGTTCCTATTGTTATCTCTGCAATTCACAACTTTATGTCCAAAATTTTTACATGCATAACATAAACCAAAAAATAAAGTTTGATACCTGGGAGTTGAATATCTTCTGAAAGGAGGTGATCTTATGAATCCTTCTTTTTCTTGAGGCCTATCTGTCTGTTTTTTATTCTGAAATCTGAATCTTCTTGGTGGAGTAGTGTCCCTGTAATGTTCCTTGTATATCTTCCTATCCTCTTTGATTGTTTCTACATAGCTATTTGGATTTGTTTCTTGCTCTGTTGTTTTGGAGCTTGATCCCTTTTCTGTTTGATTGTATCCAAGTCTGTACTTGTCAAGATGAGATTTTTGACTGTTGATAATGTCATCCAAAACTTTTGATCTATTCTACATATTTTCTTTTGAATATCCTTTCTTAGTGTGATAACCTCTGCTTCCAAGTTTCCAATGATATTGTCCTTTTCTTCTAGTTTTTCTTTGAGTTCTTCTTCAATTATTTTATCTTCTTCTATTTGAACCTTCAATTTTGTGATCATTTGGTCTAGTTATCAATTGTCCTTTTTCTTGTCTAGTTCTTCTTGTAGTTTCTTGTTTTTCTTGTTTTATCTTCTGATAACTTCTATGGCACACATTAATTCTTATCGATAGTCAACTTCTGCCTCTTCAATTTCTTCTTCGACTTCTTCACATTCTTCTTTGGATTCTTCATATTATTGTTTAGATTCTTATTTGTTAGAGTCTTTTACTACCATGAATATAACTCTTCTTGTCTCATTGTCACTAACTTCATCTTCATCTGATGATGAGATGTCATCTTTGGTGTACAAGATTTTCTTGAAAGATTTATTTGTAGTTCTTTTGCCTTTATATGTGTGTTTTCCTTTTGAGTAATCTTCATCATTTCTATTTTTATTATGAGAAAATTTGTTATCAAAATGATCAATACCATCACAATTAAAACAAATTAAAGGGATCTTACCTCTATATATCCATCTACAATTGATTTCCAAACTTGAAATCCCTGTGCCTGTATATATGTCCTCATCCTTATGCTCCAAAAAACATACTTCTATCCATCAAACTGTGGTATTCCATTTTTATATGAGTTGGTACTCTTTATGGTCTACCTTTCAGTGGTTAAACTGATTTCTGAAGGAACCTGCTCTGATACCAATTGTTGGATTACTAAGAGGGGGGGTGAATCAGTAATAGATAAATTTAATCATTTTTAACCATATAATCCAAGTGTTGTATCAATGAAGAATTATCATCCAATAACTGCAGAATAAATAATAAATGAACAAATGAACAAATGAACAAACATACACATACAAAATACACCAGTGTTTTACGTGGAAACCCAAATCGGGAGAAAACCACATAACTATTTTTCTTATATGTCTTGAAGAATTACACTCACTAGAAGCACCAACTTCCTTTGCTTTCCAGCTGCAACTGGAAGGAGGCTCCAACCCCCTAGTTTCTCAGGCTACAACCTGAGGGAAGCTCCAACTCCCCAATTCTCTGGATACAAATAGAAGGAGGCTACAACCCCCTATGTTCTTCGGCTACAACCAGAAGGTGGCTACAACCACATGTCCTTGCCCCGTCCTGCCACCCTGAAGTAGAAGTAGAATGATGGAACCACTGTCAACCTGTCACTGTGAGATATACCGTTGTAAACCTGTACCAATAAATCTGAACCATGCATCAACCTGTACCTTAACCTGTAATCAAACTGCACCATAAACAAGTGCATCAACCATGCACCAACCTCTACCAAATAACCTGTGGTAGAATTCATCAAGCTTTATTTTATCCCACTTTGGAACCCCTATTGAGATATTGAATAATAATGCATAAAATTTCATGTTTGATGTCATGCTTCACCTTGGTGTCTCATATGGCATTCAACTTTTCTGGCCTTCCACCCATTACACCCAAGGTAATGGATTGTATGAATCAAAAACTAAAAATCTGATTCAAATCCTTAAAATAACATTCAAATATAACATGTGTGATTTTCACACAAAACTGAACTTTGATTTATGGGTTTATCGGATAACACCCAAGATAGTTACATGCAAAATTCCTTACACTCTAGTGTATGGAGCCCCTTTTTTTCACCCTATTCACTTGAACATTCCATCCTTGAGGTTGGCTATTGTTGAGGTAGAAGACAATTTCCAGCCCCTACAACATTGTTTAGACACCCTAATCAAACTAGAGGAGGTTAAAAAAGTTGCATTCCAACAACTCCAAAAGAAACAAGACATTGTAAAATGTTCATTTGAAAAAAGAGCCATGATGGTAAATTAAAAAGTAGGAGATGATTTTCAGGCCAGGAATGAGTAACTCCATGAATGAATTGATTTTCATTAAAGTGATACATTCGTTAATACAATGTGAAGTTACCTTTGGTTTCATCTACCAAGAGGTCCGAATGACTCTTCATATTTTTCCTAAAGTAATATTTACCATGTACCATAATCCCAAGGATTAGGTATCTAACATTCCCCTCTTAATATGAAGGGGTGTTTGTAAGTCCAAGCATCTTTCTAAACTTTTCAATATTTTCTCTTCCAAGCGCTTTGGTGAAGATGTTTGAAATCTTCTCACTTGTGGAACAATGTATCAGTTGAATGATCTTTGCCTCTACATGATTTCAAATCAAATTGTACTTCGTGCTAATATGCTCGTCTCAATCATGGAATCTAGGAATCATGACCAATTTGACTACACAAGTGTTGTCAATCAAAAGTGGAGTATCGTTCACTTGTTTCTCCTGCAAATACTCTAGTATCTTCATTAGCCACACAATCTCCTTTGTCGCCTCTATAGTAATCACATACTTTGCACTGATTCTACATGGCTTCTTTCCACTCATCATGAGAAGCAACTTCTTCAAATGAAGTTGGTTTAATGTTAGTAGATAAAGTCAATTCAAAATCTAATGAAAAATCCATATTATCACCTAAATCTAAATTATCTAGATCACCTCCATATTGTCTTGTAGAAATGATTGACCATCAAAAATCCCTGCTAGTTTAGATCACCACATGCATTCTTGGATGAATCTAGGATCCCTAGCAAGCGACCACCCATCCAACAAGAATCCACCATTGACCCCAAACTATAGTTTTAAAGTTCTATTGAGCTAATAGTTGTGGTTTGATGCAAATTAGGAACATGTCATTTTAATATCTTAAAAATAGAGATGATTTTACTTATTTCTCGGCCCATTGTTTCTAAGGAAATTCCTAGAGCCTTTCTTTCCTGTAAAAGGCTAGTGGCATATATGATGTAATTAATTATGATCCCTTGGGTGGTGATACAAATCTAAATCTCATGGATGGTCAACTTAGGCCTCTACTTCTCAACTCTATGATATATTTTCATGTTGTATCTAACTTGCTCGTGCTATGACTTGAAGCATTTCAAATCTGGGAGTCACGAAATAGAAGCACGTGATCTCTTCTCCTCCTAAAAAAAATTCCAATTCACACCTATAGAATCCAACCAGGGTCATATGATATTTAACTTTTCACTTGCTGATATTGTACAATTTCTTGAACTCTCATAACTTTTCGTTCTCTTGGGGTTTTCTTGGTGGTCAATCTTCACGAGGGGCTCTATTATTTGTTTCAGGAATAAAATTAAATAATTTATTTTGAGAAACACAACAAGTGTGTATTCATTGTTGGAATTAAGGGCTCATTTCTACAGAACCCAAGAGGAATCCATAATGGATAATTTCATCTCAACAAACAAAATCATGTTTGGTCTTGGTCATTTTTCATGGCTGTTTTGAGGTAGAATAATGTGGTTGAAGCTAGGATAATCTTGGAGGATTCTATACTAAGACCCGTTGGGGCACAAAGTAGGATATTAGGGTGTAGAAGGTAGGTTTTCTATATCTGTGGAGTGGACTAAAGGGGGAAGGAAAGTAGCTCCATATCATGGAGTTATCAAAAAATACCTTTCTCTAATACCATTGTCAGGCCAGAGATGAGTAAGTCCACCAATGAATTGATTTTCATTAAAGTCATCCTTGGTTCCTATGACTATTCTACAACCAAGAAATTATGAATTATTCCTAAATGACCAAATTTCATAGTTACAAATTCATTTCTAGTTTCTATTATGAAATATGAATCAAAGGAAAAATAGGCCTAAAGGTGATGTAGGGATGTGTGATACCTTTCTAACTATATATCACATGTCAGGTTTCAACCCTCATTTGTTGAGAATGAGCCTTCACAATTTTAGGACTAGTTTCAGAGGTCAGTTTGGTGACAATGGTTTAGGTTTTAAAAATTGCTATTGGTAGGCTTAGAATTGGAAAATCATAAATTCCATGTTATTATGAACTTAGATACCTTTCTAATGGTGCTTCATTTTGACATCATATGACCTAGTTAGAGTTGTCATAAATCTATGAAATGGTTGAGGTGAGATGGTATGACCAACTTGCATGATAGAGGTTAAGATCGATCAAAGAAGCACTTAGTAGCCTTACCTTAGAGTTTCATGCCCAGGTCATCAAAGTACTCATCAATACATTTTCGATGATACTTATTTTTCCCCGATTGGATATCATATGACGATGTGGTATCTTTCACAAGTTTGGGAATTTTGAGGGCCTCACCGACAAATCAAGTTTTGAGAGAAAATATTCCTAGAAAAAATTGAGGGCCTAGGTGGAAAAATATTAGTGTGTTGATTATGTATTTCCAATGAGATCATCAATATCTTACCAATGGTGTGCCCCAGATTGAAATATGACTTCATCTCATATGACCTCATTCTCAATCTCCTTAAGTCAAAGTCAAAGTCAAAGGGTCAACTTTACACACATTTCGAGGAAGATAATAATTTGTTTTTAGAAAAAATGGTAAAAGGGAGGAGAGGCCATGCAACCCTCACAAGAAAAAAATGAGGAAAAGAAAAAAAAAATAGAAAATAGAAAACTTCCTCTTTTTCATTTTCCTTTTTCATTTTCTTAGTGCATTGGGGAAGGAGGAATATTTGGTATAGACTCTAGTTCAATGCAAATTTTCCCATAATAGACCATACAGCCTACACCAACATCAAACCTAGTAGGTACATTATGCTATCCTCTCCAAAATTCCGCTAATTTTTCAGAGACTATTGGTTCATGTGTTGAAAAAAGGTTGGATTGTATGTGATTGAAGTTGTTGGTTCAATTTGTATGTGGATGAGTTATGTTTGCTAGTTAAGACTATGTATAACTGAGTTTCAATGCAGTAGGATTAGTTCATACATTTTGTTAGTTCATTTATGTTTCCTTAGTGGTTTTCCTGTGACGAATCTACAAGAGGGAGGGGATTCAGGCCCCTCTCGGGAGCCTAGCCCAAGCCCCGTGCCCTCTTTTAAAAAAATTATGGCTGTGTAATTGATCCAGGAGGATCTCCACAAAATGAATTATTACTTTTCACACCATGGAGAAGATCATTAAAATACTATTTGATAGTAGGTGGAAAAGAATAATTAATACTCATGAATGATTTATTTAAAATGTAAAAATGATTAATACTTTAAGTGAGTGAGAAACTCATGTATTATTCATGAAAAATGGAAAAATGATTAATGCTTGAAGTGAGCTTGAGAATATCACATATTATTCATTTAATTGTAAACATGAGAAATTAGTTTTTTGAGAGAATCCAAGTCACGAATTAGTTTCCTAATTTTAAAGAGAAATTAGTTTCCTACTTTTAAGGAGGAAGTTAAGGGTCTCATGAGTTGGTTTGGACTCTTCCTCACTTTACCACAAGTGGTTTCCTAGTCTCAAGGATGAAGTTAAGGGTCTTCCAAGTTGGTTGAGATGCTTTCTCATTTTTTTCCTTGAGTGGTTATTATATCCTAAATTTGTGGATCTTGTCTCCTTGAATTATGGAGTTAAGGAAAACTATATAAACCCCCTATGTAAATATCTAGGCATGAATCCTTTATGGATCATCCCTTGGTAGAGAGAGATCTCAAATGTAGTCCTTTTGGTGTTTGAAGAAATTCCACTTATGTGAGAGCCTTAAGTTCTCTTTGTGTAAGAGAAGGTTGCTCTAGGTTTCAACCCTGTAAGGAGCATGTGCCACATTTTTTGAGAAGGTTTCAACCCTTTGGGTAGGACAATAAAGGAATTCATGTTCCAAGCGGATCCGAAGATGTAGCCAAGATGTCCTGGTGAACTCCGTTAACAACTTGGTGATGTCTTGTCTCATGTTTTCTTATGAATATTTTATTTCCACAATTATGATTATTAATGCATTAAGTAATGAATATATGAGACTAACAACATATTCACCAAGTTAATATTCAATTTGGATTCAAGTATTCATAATTCCATCTTTTCACCTTTGATGCAATAAAGTTTAATAGATCTGCAATTGTAAATATGACCTTAGTTAAGTGGCCTAGAACCAACTCAAGTTTCGTATCAATGTCATCCCCATTTTAGATCAAGTGGTATTAGAGCATGTCTGACCAGTTTTGTGGATTGTGAATATCATCGTGGGAAAGGAAAAGAAGCAAGCATGGCTTTGTGAGCTTGAGAAAATAAACCGGACCATTCAAGTAGAGAATGTTGAATTGAGGAGTTTGCTTCAAGAATTTGAAGAAGAAAAGAGAAGAATATGATTGCAACTACAAGGCATGGAGGAGAAAGTTGGGGAATGATCCACGATGGAAGCAAAAAGTCATACCAAGACCATACCAACTTGTAGCCATGGCGGGTATACTAGTTATGGTTCTTGTCATGAAAATTTTGATGGATGCACATATTTTTAGATGATAGAGGATGATATCCATACACCAGATAACCAAGGTGGTTTCCTAGAAGCCTCATCTACAACTTCATCCAACCAGGAGGAGTAGTTGGCCAAACTTCAGGAAGATGACCAAGTGTCACAAATATGAATAAGGGTAAAGAATTCTCCATCTTCAATTCCTTCCCTTATTAATGATGATTCATCTTTTGGAGTTTTAGAAAGGAACACCAAGGGCATTGGATTGAACTTGATGAGGAAGATGAGGTATAAAAAAGGAGGTCTTGGTATTGATGGCCAAGGCATCATTCAACCATTGGAGGTTGAAATAAGACCCTACTTTGCAAGATTGGGGTATGGTGAAAGAGAATTCTCAAAGGTAGTAGAAGAAGAGGATTCTTCAAGAAAAGAGCTAAGATCATCACCAACACCATCTTGGGACAATAAAAGTGTTGCAAAGTATTGGAAGAGAAAATATTTTTACAGTGAAAGAGAGAAGGACATGAAGTCACACAACTATTGCACTCACTGCCAAATGAGTGGTCATTGGATTAGGAAATGTTGGAAGCTTCATACTGAGCTTCATGGTACACCAAGAAAGAACCTCATACCTAAGTATATGTAGTTGGAGGCTGGATCCTCCTCAATCAAGGAAAATAATTTCCAAAAATCAAAGTTCCCAGAATTTGAAAAAAACAACACCAAGTCAAAGAGCATGATGAGATATTTCCAATGATGAAAACGACACCTCAAACATATCAGGATGCAAAAGTTATGGCCATCTAAAATTTTTACCAAACAGGAAAAACTGGCGAAGTCTGTGTAGTGTTGATGTTAGCAGGATGACTTGGTAGGCGTAGAGGATGACACATTTCCTACTGATGCCAGTAGGGTGATGTGGAATCCTAACATGTTGACATGTGTCACTCATTTTTGGGTGATTTGGCACCCATTTGGACCAACCATATCTGTCCATGTGTCATGCTGATGTCATCATGACATCGACATGCTGACGTAGTAATGACATGGCAGGCCATATGAAAGATGATGTGACAGTACATAAGATGGCATGGTAGTGACAGGGCATGCTGAATATATGCTGATGTGGTAGTACAAAATATGGCGTGGAAAGAGAAGTTGGAAATATGGCGATGACATGGTGCTGACTGGTACGTTGATGTGGAACTTGTAAAATTCTTGCAGAAACCCCGATAGATCTAGAATTCTAGTTAAATTGAACACATGCAATTTGCTGATATTCAAGAGATGAGAGAAAGTTTTTTCTCCATAAATTAGAGAATTATATTAATAAAAAATGAATATACATGAGAAACCATCCTCAAAAAGAAGAGAGGAGGTGAATATATAGAATTTCCAACATATAAATTCTAGTAAAAAAAATCTAGAAATAGATAAAATAGGTGTCATAAGCTAAGGGAGACCACATAGTTCGACCTAGACCACTAAAGATACATGTCACACACTCATTTATGTCCACAAGATTCAAGTGATGCGCATTATCTCACTTAAGCTCACTTAACTGACAAGAGAAGTAGTTCCAACTCACTTAACTGACCCAAAATAGTAGTTAGTAATAATAGTAACGACAAAAATTATTAATTAAGGAATAAATCTCTCACTCAAAGAGGAGGTGCACATTCCCCAATAATAGATGAGTTTTGCATGGGGGATTTGGAATAAATCAAGGATAAATCAAGAATAAATCAAGAAATATCAAGAAAATCAAGAACCGGGAGTTGAGTCTTGATCTAAATCTAGGGATGAGGTGCCCTTCTTCTCTATGTGGCCAAATTAGGTGAAATAAAGTGTAAATGAATGTATTAACTAATATCTAGGAGTCTAAGCTAGGTATAAACTAATGCAAGTTAGGGATATGCTCCAACACCCCCCCTTAAGCCTAACTATAATGACAAAAAATTTGAGTCACGACAACTTGGCCATTTTAGGTACTCATTGCATGAAAAGAGGAAAGAGGGAAAACCCCGTGGGAACCCCCCCCCCCNGTTGAGTGGCCAAAAGTGACCTACTCAGTTGTCTCCACCACTCCAAGCATAGCTCTCATTTTTGAAAATTTCTTTTCAGTGAAGGACTTAGTGAAGATGTCTGCAACCTACTGCTTTGTGGGGCAGTACTGCAGTGAAATGACTCTGTCATGGATCAAGTAACATATGTAATGCATGTGAATATTGATGTGCTTGGTCCTCTACCTCTGAACTGGATCAATCGAGATCTGAATGGACCCTTGATTGTCATAAAATATGACAGTCGAAAGTGGATACTGAATACCAAACTCAGAGAGAATCCCCTACAACCAAACAACCTGTGTAGCTGCATTCACTACATCTCTATACTCTGCCTCTACTGTAGATAAAGAAATCGTGAATTACTTCTTGCTAGACCAACATAATGGCCCTGAACCAAAGCTAAAAACATAACTAGAGGTGGACTTGTAGTCTGTACCATCGCCATCCCAATCAGAATCTGTGTACCCAATCAGTGAAAGTGGGCAATCTGCAGCATAAAAGATACCAAAACTGGGAGTACCTTTCACATATCTAAGGATTCTCTTTGCAGATTTCCAGTGAAGCTCATGAGGTTCCTGCATATATCTAGAAAAAAATCCTACTACAAAAGAGATATCAGGTTAGGTGTGAGTAATATACAACAAACTCCCAACCAACTGCCGATACAGTGTACTGTCCACCAAAGGTGTAGTACCCGCATCCTCAAATATGACCACCGAAAGAAACGGAGATGATGCTGGATTTCATTCTATCATATTAAAGTAGACAAATAGATCTGATGCATACTTATACTGTGCCATATTGATCCCTGAAGTAGACTGAGAAACTTCAAGACCAAGAAAGTAGTGCAACAGTCCCAAATCTGTCATGGAAAATCGATCATGCAATGCTGATTTTAACGAATCGATAGCTGAAGTAAGGTTCCCTATCATCAGTAAGTCATCTACATAAAGTACTATCAGAAAAAGGGAATCATCATGTTGCAGCAAATAAACATTTGGATCAGATTTTCATCGAATGAATCCAATGGAAAGCAGGAAAGAATCCATCTTTGCATACCAGGCTCTGGGAGTCTGTTTTAGGCCATACAAGGATTTCTTTAATCTACAAATGAGGGGAGAGTTATAAATGTATCCCTATGGCTGCTCCATATATATATACTCCTTGATATCTCCATGAAGAAATGCACTCTTCACATCCATGTGGTGAACTTCCCATTTGCGAGAAGCGACAATGGCCAAAACTAGTTGAATGAAGTCCATTTTTGCAACAGGTGCAAATGTCTCTGTGTAGTCTATGCCATGTACCTTTGAGTATCCTTTTGCGACAAGTCGAGATTTGTACTTGATGATCTCACCATCTGTAGAAATATTTGTTTGATATATCCATCGGCATCGAGCAAGCTTTCTTCCTTTCGGAAGTGGAACCAAGTCCCATGTGTTGTTGTCCATAAGAGTAGAGTACTATTCATCCATGGAAGCCTCCTAAAGTGGGTTTCCAACAAACTCTGAGTATGAATTTGGATATGAACCAAGTGAAATATAGAAATGTATGGGCAGCACAGGTTCTGTGGTAGCTAGGGCTTGAGGAGCCCCAAAAAACTGTGATCTAGTCCTTCTTGTATCCACAGGATCACCGACTAGTTCACCCACATCTTGCAGGGTTTTCTCTACCCAAGTTGGAAAATGAGTTGGAGCAGCCATGAATTGATCCTCATCCTCTGTATCAGACCTGAAAGGCTGCTCTGATGGCTGTTCTGAAGTTCTTGAAGAAGTTTCTGACTCCTCCTCATCAGTGACAACAAGCGGTTCCTCGACAGGGTCTTCTGAAAAATCATGCAATGATTCTTCTTCAAACTTCACACTTCGAGCTAGAATGAAATTTTCAGTGTGAGAGACTAGAAATATATATCCTTTGACACCTTCAGGATATCCAAAAAATATTCATTCAACACTTTGAGGCTCCAAATCCTTCCTCTTATTTGTAGGAATGTGAGCCCATGCTCGTGAACCAAAAATACGAAAGTGCGAAACTTTCGGTTTCTTACATTCAAAAGGAGTGGTGCCTTTGAGTGATTTGTGAGGAAATAGGTTCTAAATGTATGTTGTACAATTAATAGATTCATCCCATAGCTTGGGAGCTAATAATTTTGACTGTAGCATACAATTGGCCATCTCTTTTAAGGACCGGTTTTTCCTCTCTGCAACACCATTTTGCTATGGTGTATATGGCACTATGTGTTGTAGTTGTATACCTGCATCAATACAAAGTTGTTGCACATATTTGTTGACATAATCCCCCCCATTATCAATATGGAGTATCTTAATCTTACACCCAGACTCATTCTCAGCAAGTGCTTTAAATTCTATAAGGCATTCAAATACTTCTGATTTTAATTTCAAAAAAAATACCCAAGTAAAGCGAGAGAAATCATCTATGAAGGTGAGTACATATTGAGCCTTACTGATTGAAGGCTACGGGAATGGACCCATAATGTCACTGTGAATCATCTCAATAGGTGAAGAATCTCTTTGTGCCTTCCCTTTGTCAAACTTTTTCTCTGGATGCTTGCCAAGAATGCATCCTTGACATACACCGCTTGTGAATTTAATAGTTGGCAATCCTTCTACCGTGTTTTCCTTGCTGAGTTGATGCAAGTAGTTATAGTTTAGATGGCCAAATATTTCATGCCATAACCTACTGATATCATTAGATTGTGACAGAAATACAGTGCTAATAGATTTAGTAACAAAGTGGGAGAAAAAATACAAACGAGAACCGTGATCTGCAATTCCATGTGCAAGTTGTGAGCCTGTGGAAATGTCGGTAATCACTGCGGAGTCTGGAGTGAACTCCACCTTCCTTCCAGAGCTGGATTCAATGATCTGATATATTGAGAGAATATTTGTGTACAACAAGGGAACATGAAGCACCTTTGTGAAGCAGCCCCCTTCAAGATCAACAATTCCTTCTCTGCACACCTTTGCAGGTGTGGCATCTCCCAAGTAAATTGGAGATCTGGTGCTTTCTTCGATGGAGGAAAATTCATCTTTTGATGCAGCCATATGGTTCGATGCACCTAAATCAAGGATCCAAGCTGATGGAGTGGATGTGATAGCCATTAAATCATGACCATATCATGCTCTCCCTCCCGTTTTGTTATCATCTTTCTTCTTTGCATTTTCGAGCACTGTGAGATTGTGTAGCTGCAATTTCTTAGCCATCTCATCGATAGTCTTCCTCATGCAATTTTATTCGGGATGAAAACTTTTGGAAAAGTAGCTGCAAAGTGTTCTTTCCTTCTTCTTCTTCTTCTTACCCTTAGGCTCAGAATATTTCTCTGAAGATTGTGTGAATCTCTCCTTCTTCGATTTAGGAAATTTACCCGTTCCTTTTTTCTTGTCTTTTCCACTACTCTTTGGACCATCAGTAGCCGCAAGTGCTTGGTTCTTGGAACACTTGATGGCACACATTTGGAATAAATTAGATTTATCTTGAGTCAATTCTGCAATGAAATCATTCAATGGAGGCATTTTCCATTTTCCCTGAGTCAATTTAGATGCTTGAGAAGACGACACAAATACAAAATATTCAGGACCTAGTTTCGAGAGAATTGAAAGGATGAGTTGTTCTTCCTCTTTCATGACTCTGCATGAATTAAGTTCAATGAGGAGGGATTTGAAATTGGTGAATAATTCTTGCAGGTTTCTGAAATGAATTGGACATAGGGATATGATTTCATTCTCCAGTTGATGCACTCTCATTGCATCCTGCTTGCCGAATAGTCCTTCCAATGTGGTCCAGACCACATCGGGAGTAGTGGCTCCACTGACATGAAAGAGGAGATATTTGGAAATTGATAGGAATATCATCCCAATTGATTCATCTAATTTATTGAAATAATTTATCTTCTCCACTGCAGTAGTCGGTTCTTTCTCCGTTCCCATTGTTACCCAGTAAATCCCTTTGCTTCGAAGGAGCAAAGAGATCTCTGTCTTCCATTCGAAGTAATTGAAAGGATTTAGAATGAGTTTTGTGGGCTGAGAGAGATGATCCATTGATTTTTTCTGTGCCTTCTGATGATCTATACCTTCAAATAAAACCGTGTACAATCCACTGGATTCAATCTAGCTCTGATACCATGTAGAATTCCTGTAGAAACCTCAATAGATCTAGAATTCTAGTTAAATTGAACACATGCAATTTGCTGATATTCAAGAGATGAGAGAAACATTTTTCTCCATAAATAATAGAATTATATTAATAAAAAATGAATATACATGAGCAACCATCCTCAAAAAGAAGAGAGGAGGTGAATATATAGAATTTCCAACATAGAAATTCTAGTAAAAAAAAGCTAGAAATAGCTAAAATAGGTGTCATAAGCTAAGGGAGACCACATAGTTCGACCTAGACCACTAAAGATACATGTCAAACACTCATTAATGTCCACAAGAGTCAAGTGATGCACATTATCTCACTTAATCTCACTTAACTAACAAGAGAAGCAGTTCCAACTCACTTAACTGACCCAAAATAGTAGTTACTAATAATAGTAACGACAAGAATCATTAATTAAGGAACAAATATCTCACTCAAAGAGGAGGTGCAAATTCCCCAATAATAGATGATTTTTGCATGGGGGATTTGGAATAAATCAAGGATAAATCAAGAATAAATCAAGAAAAATCAAGAAAAATCAAGAAAAATCAAGAAAATCAAGAACCGGGAGTTGAGTCTTGATCTAAAAATAACAGTTTTCCCTAAAAGTTAGGGATGAGGCACCCTTCTTCTCTATGTGGCCAAATTAGGTGAAATAAAGTGTAAATGAATGTATTAACCAAGATCTAGGAGTCTAATATAGGTATAAACTAATGTAATTTAGGGATATGCTCCAACAGAACTGACACAACAGATGATGTGGCATGATGACTAGGCACTGACGTAGTTGTATAGAAGATGATGTGGCGGCACCATAGTCTATCACGTGTCAAGAAGATTTGGAATTTTGGGGGTCCACTTAGGCCAGTAGAAGGGTGTGACATGGCACTGTATGGATGCCACATTGCATTACAACATTCTACGTGGCAATGACGTCAATAGGATGACGTGGAAATTCGTACAGTGTTGACGTGGAAGCATCAAGAACTGTCACGTGTCAAGTGGATTTTACCAAATATACACTCATTTGGGCCAATATCTGAAGGCCACATGGCACCCCCAATGTTACCCATAATTTTGGTCATCATGATGATGTATTGATGATGGTGTACTCAGGCTCTTCATAAGAACTTTCTCCTGAGAAAGAGTTATTTTCATCTCTTCCAGAAAACTCAATTTTGAAGACTATTCGCAGGCTGCTAGTAAATTTGCCTGCGAGAATGAATGATTCTCGCAGGATGTCTTAAGCCAGGGTGCGAGAAGTTCGCACTGTGTTGAACTTATAGGGTGTGAACTCTTTCTAAAGCAAGGAAAAAGATGAATTCTCGATGCTTCTAGAAGGGAATCTTCTAGAAGGATGAGATGGCATTCAAATGGTTATCCTAGTACTGGATTCCCTGATATTTTGGGATCATTCTTATCCAAGTAACTAATTAATTCTCTCCTATATATTGAGGGAATTCTTATGGAAAAGGTTAAGCAAGATTCATTGGAGAATTAGTGAAAGAATTGTGTGAAGGATTGAAGCTACAACAGCTTGGAGACTCCAACAAGTTTATCCAAAGGGGTTGATCTTCTTCATGCAAGTGAGCAAGTGCGTGTGTCGGAGCCAAGGGCCATCGAAAGGAAGTTTGCGACATCAAGGCTTAGGTTGTAATATTTACTTTCCATTAATATGATACAGTAATATGTCCCTTTCCCATAAAGCTATTTCCACTTTATTGTATAATTCCTTGATCATATACATAGATTGATTGTTGAATAGATTGTGCTTTCTTCACTTTGGTTGGTTTGTGTTGTCTTGGTCTTGGCTACATGAGAGCACTGGAGTGAAGCGGGAGCAACAAAGACCATAGGAAGTGATAATAAGGTATGTTCTTTGTTCTTGCCTCCTATTTAATTCAATGGTCAAAATCTAGGGAAAGAGTCATGTTCTGTCTTTCTTTGTTCTAGATCTAGGTGGATCTAGGGAGATTGGTTAGTGTCCGCACTTACAGATTTATCCAATAACAAAATTGGCGACTCCACTGGGGAACAATCCCATTTTATTTGTGGTTTTTGGTGTTTTTATATGGCCATTTTCTCTGGTTTTACTTTTCTCCTGTCCTATCAATCTCTTAGTCTTCAGGATATCCTGATAGACCCTCTAGGTCCAGAGGCCTTTTTCAATTTTGCTTCATTTAAAAAAAATTTGATTATGTTCAAGCATTCTCGCACTGTACTTCATTGCATCCTGTGAGAATAGGTAGAGTTCACACTCTGCCTTTAGGTTTCAGTGCGAGGTTCTCGCACCCTGTTCAAGGGTCACCTATGAGAATCAATGATTCTCGCACTGTGTAATATTGCCTGCCTGCGAACTCAATTTTTCAAAACTTTGGATTTGAATTTTGACATTTTTAACTGCCCAGATCAGTTTGATTGCCTCATAAGAGTTTTTTGGACCATGGATTGATGTTCTTCTTGTCTTCGTTTGCATGCATGAACAGTCTTAGGATTTCAAGGCTTTTCTTGTCATTTTCGGCTTGACTTTCGTTTCTTGGCTTTTATTGGAAAAAACATTCTCTCTGACTTCAGAATCTGAGTGTGTTTGATTAGTTAAGAACCGGTGATTGGTTGAAGGTTGAGTGCTTGTTTTTTCTCATTTTCTTATTGGTTTGAAAGATCATTTTTCTTTTGCATTTGAAAAGACTAAATTGGTTTGCTCTTTATTTTTGTTTTCATTGAAAGAGTGGATTGGGTGTTTATCATTACTTGTTCATTTGGTTTTTGATTTTATGTACTCTCTCTGTCATAGTGTGGGTCCTTTTTGAAAAGTGAACAAAAAGTTTTTCTTTCAAAAAATTCTTTTCGTTTTAGAAAACATTGAAAATCAAATTATTGAGATTGTTGAAGTGTTGAAAAAGAAGCAATAGAGAATTGTCATTTGATAAGTGATTGTTTGCATTTGCATTTTAAAGGAAATTTTGTATTGTAGTTCAAGGTTGATCTAGAAAACTTTCTCTCTCTCCCATACATAGGATTCATTGAACGAAAAGTGATATATTTCATTCTCATCCTTGCATTGTTGGGTCAGAGTCATACAACATAAGTTTCAGTTCCGTTACCTTTGAGTAAACAACAACTCTTAATAACACTGCGTAATCATAAAATTTATCTAGTAACTCTTTTCTAGGGTTCTATTACACCAACATTTAGCTAGGATAGCACTTTGGAGTAGGAAGAGAGATACACTCTCCAAAAGAACAAAACACACAATAGCATCTTGTGTTAGGGAGTGTTAAATTCCATTTGCAACATCTTGTCTTGGGAAGCCCTTCTCACACAAGGGTCAAACACTAGGTCGTATTGATATTGGCATAGTTACTCACCCTGCTTTGTTGATATCAGTGTAGAGATTGCACATATTACGGGGATCACTCGGAGGTATACCCACAATGATGAGTGGAAGCCTTTTGAGTTGATTGCGGGCTAGATACCCTGCCCTTGCATGTGGATCGGACTGTCGACTGTTCCCCCATGATTTATTGTTGTTGGTGGTGACCTTAGTGGCCTATATTTCTAGATTCTTACCCAAGGTGACTGTGGAGGGGAAAGTCTTCATGGTACCTGGAATTGACGTTGACCAAACTCACTCGGGCTCCTTGGAGGGTATACCCATGATTATGTGTGGGAGCTTTCACCAGGGTGTAAGTCTGTTAAGCAGGTCGTCAGTGTAACTTTTCCACCCTAGCCCTACCCCTTCTCATCTCATTGTTGCGACATTGGATTTCATCACCAACTAGTGGCTTCGAAATTAGAAGGTCTTGTTTGCTTGGTTTTGCTTCCTAGATTTTGTTTACTAGCGCGTGTTGTTTGTTTCTCGAAGTTGACCATAGGATTTTCTTCGTGAAGTTTTTCACTCATTTACAATAGCTCCCCCATGTCATTCACATAGAATGCAGGGTTTATCTCCAGAGCATCTGGACGGTTCTCAACCCTTGCCTACAGGTACACCTGAGGGCTCTCCTCGGCAAAGTGAAGCCACAGTCGTCACCACACCACAAGTGGAACAAACTGACTCTCTAGAACCTTTCTGAATTACCAATACTCGAGAGGACTTTCGAATTCACCCTGGTTCTGAGCGACCATTTATGCGACTGAATTCTTCTGGAGATTTAGTTGTTACATCTTCTGGATCACCTGTTGGACCTTTTCCCGGCATAGAAGGCCAAGATCCTTTTTGGTCTATAGGTGTTTTTCGAAGGGACCTTTTTTGTCCTGGTTCGCCTGTGGTCTCCGAAATCAACCCTCCGGTGTTTTTTGAGATAGAGACTGTACCATTGAATACCACTCATCACTTTACTATCTGTGTTCGAAATGGCCCATCTCACGAATACTACAAGTGTCTCAACTGGGTTCACTGTGGCTAGTCTTGCTCCTATAAACACACAACGAATGTTGAATGTCACTCCGACACTACCACCCAGATACCATGTGTTGAATGCTTCTATTCCAACACCTCCACAAACCCCATCCGGTTCTCCAGGTGGTCCTGCTTTTCCTGGGCACCCTATTCCCAGTTTTATTCCGACACTCCCTCAATTTCCTTCTGGAAGACCTTTCTTATCTTCCACTGGAAATCCTACTACTAGTGGCACTATCCCATCCATTACACCAAACTTGTAGATTCCCATTGGTGGACAAGGTGGTACGATTCAACTTCCTCTTACCGGACACATTCCAATTACTCCACAACCTTCGATTGGAACACAACTTCCGGTTGGAACTCCGCCTACGATAGGGGGACCAAACCCACATTTTGGACAAAATATACCTCCCTCTTTGGCCCAGTATTGGAATCAAATGATACAAAATCCTCCTCAAATGACTGGGGGGAAACAGTTGCCTGTCCCTACTATATGCCAACCATATCCAGGTATACCCAATCCTATTTGGGGTACGAATGCTCAAACTCAGGTCCCTGCTCAAGGTTACAATCCCTGGAGCTACTATCCTCTCCAACCACCACCGAATCTGCCTAGGTCTTCCCATTATGCACAAACTACTTACGGTCCTACTAGTTTGCCGATAGGGCTTCCACCCCAAAGCCACCAGTACCTGTAGGTGAATCGACAGTTACCTTTTCTTGCTACTTTGGATTTGCCATATTTGTCTAGGATTTTAAATGATCCTATTCATAACTCTTCCCAATGGCCTGTTATTCCAGCCAAGCTTCCATCAGACATTCCTAAATTCAACGGAAAAATGGGAGAGGACCCAAAAAATCACGTTATGACTTTTCACCTATGGTGTTCATCCAACTCGTTGATGGATGACTCTATTCGTTTACGTCTTTTTCAACGAACCCTTACCGGTTCTGCTGCGAAGTGGTATATCGAATTGCCACGAGGTTTCTTCTCTGATTTCAACACACTAGCTATGGCTTTCCTTACACATTACCAGTTACCGATTTGTTATGATACCGGGACTGAGATTTTGACTTCCTTAAAACAGACTAAAGGCACTCATATATCGGATCATATCCATGAGTGGTGAAGGAGACAACGTCTCATTAAACTTGAGCTTCCTAATCAGTTACTGGCAGAATGGTTTACAAAATCATTTGTGAACGAAATTGGTAAGGACATTGCCATGGGTGGCGTTGTCACGAAAGAGCAGGCTATAAGTCGTGCTCAATATCTTGATCTTGTTTATTCGCAAACGGGGACCCTTTACGATTTATTACCTGATTTACCTCGTCCTAATACTTCCAGTACTTCAACTACTTCCGCTACCTCGCATGCAACTGATGGTGTGATTGGTACTGCCCAAACCCAATCACATTCCGTTTCAAGCATAACCCCTAAATATTCTTCTTCTAATGTTCTAGATGCTCTGTCTCCTGCCACTCCCATCGGCAAAACTTCTGAGGTAAATGTTGTCCAATCTACCCCAGCCGGTAAACACAAATCTAAAAAAGGGAGAGGTAAGAATAAGGAGGGCAAAAATAATAATCAAGCAGAGCAAACTAAAACCACTTCTGTTGAAGATCGGGATAAGTGCAAACCACAATACCCTTTCCTTATCTGTGGTGATGATCATTACATGAAGGATTGTCCACGACGTGCCGAGGTCACTAAGTTCCTTCAAGGAGCTCCAAAACTACCTGCACCAGTTGTCTTATCCCAACCCTTCCCGTCTCAACAACAGGCTCATTTGGTCATTCATGACCAACCCTCTTCTTCTACCACATCATATGTTTGTTAATTTTTTCAGACCCCAATCCAGTTTCAGTCTCGCTGATTTTTCAGCCAAATTTAAATGCCAAACTCAGTTTCAGCACTGTTTCAGCATATGTTACAGCACTATTTCAGCATATGTCACAGCGGTGTTTCAACATATGTCTCAACACTGTTTCAACATATGTTACAGTAGTGTTTCAACATATACAACAAATAAAAACTTAACAGAAAATAAACTTAAGAACTGAAACATGAGGATTCTGAACATCGTTTTCAACGCAGAAATAAAATATTAGCAATATGCAACACTCAGAAAATATAGACACAAAGATATTCGGTCTAACTTCAATCTTGGAAAAACCCACAAGGAGAAAACCAGTGAGAGAGGGATTTGTATTATTTATGAGCTTCTGAGAAATTCTTTTACAACATATTCATCTTCAGATATTTACACAAACTTATCTGGACATTCCTGTAGCTTTGCTCCTCAATTTCTGAACCAGAAATCCATACAATTGTATGACTGTCCCAACAATTAATGTTGTACGGACTATCTCGAAATTCATGCTAAGACTCTGCTAAGACTCAATTTCTGTGCCACTAAATGTTGTTCGACAACCTTGGAATGCTTGCTAATACTCCCAAAAATTGTAGCTGCTGTCTCTTTTCTTCAGCTCGACCTCTCTCTTTCTCTCTCTTGTTCTCTCAACAAGAATGCTTCAACTTCTCTTGTTCTCTCAACAAGAATGCTTCAAATTCTCTTGTTCTCTCAACAAGAATGCTTCAACTTCTCTTGTTCTCTCAACAAGAATGCTTCAACTTCTCTTGTTCTCTCAACAAGAATGCTTCAACTTCCCAAGAATGAGTGCGCCCTCTTGCCCAAGTCGACCTCACGAGGGAAGGTGAGGGGTTTTCTAATCTAATGGTTGATATTAGATTAGATGGGTGGATGAGATTTGGTGTCTCTTCACTCACCCTCACTTTAATCATAAAGTCACTTTTTAATTTGTATCTCACAAATTAAATGACTAGGACCCACATTCGGAAATTTCTCCCCCTTAGGCGCCTAGGGAAGAGAAAGACTTGCCTTGGTACTTTATTTTAATTAAAAATTTAACACTCCCTCGTACCGAGGAAAGTGTTACTCACCACTCCAAGCTTGTCCCTGAAAAATACAAACTTGCCCATGTTCAATGCCTTGGTGAGTATGTCTGCAACCTGCTCCTCAGTAGATATGTACTGTAGCTCCACAACTCCTCTCTGAACATAATCACGGATGAAGTGATACCAAATATCGATATCCTTAGATTGGTCATGAAAAACTGGATTCTCCGAGAGTTTAATGCAACTCTGATTATCACAGTAAATCACGGTAGGCCTCAACTGCACACCGAACAATCCAACCAACATCTTGCGAAGCCAAAGGGCCTCACAACTAGCCTGACTAGTTGCCATATACTCAGCCTCTGCCGAACTCAAAGCCACTGACTTCTACTTCCGACTGAACCAAGACACAACTGTTGATCCCAATCCAAAGCAACACCCTGAAGTGATTTTCCTGTCACTGACACATCCTGCCCAATCTAAGTCTGTATAGCCAACCAGACAAACTCCATCTCCTCTATGATAGTCCAAACCATAATCTACTGTACCAAAAATATACCTGAGCACATGTTTTTCTGCCACCCAGTGCACTCTCCTCGGCTCCACCATGAACTGACTGAGAGTGTTGACAACAAAAAAAATATCTGTCCTGGTATTGACCAAATACATCAATGACCCGATCAACTAACGATACAAAGTGGAATCCACCAACTATGACTCAGAAGAATAAAGCTTATTCCAGTTGGTAATCATGGGAGTGGTCATGGGCCTACTATCCCCCATCTGAAATCTGCTTAGAATATCACACACATACTTCCCCTGTCCCAAGAAGATGTGTCCAGGCTCCTGCCAAACCTCCAATCCCAAAAAGTAATGCATCAGTCCAATGTCTGTCATCTCGAACTCTGAA
>ML784354.1:967209-980631 GCA_009831015.1 Picea engelmannii
TCTTCAACCCTCAAACCAGTAGCCATGACCCTCTTTCTGCTAAAAATCACAAATTCAAAAATCTGCCCTGTGAAGTGACTGTTGTCCCTACTTTCTGTCTGCTGAAATTTCTGCCTCTCTTCAACTCAGCTCTGATACCATGTTAATTTTTTCAGACCCCAACCCAGTTTCAGTCTCGCTGATTTTTCAGCCAAATTTAAATGCCAAACTCAGTTTCAGCACTATTTCAGCATATGTTACAGCACTGTTTTAGCATATGTCACAGCGGTGTTTCAACATATGTCTCAGCACTGTTTCAGCATATGTTACAGTGGTGTTTCAGCATATGTTACAGCAAATAAAAACTTAACAGAAAATAAACTTAAGAACTGAAACATGAGGATTCTGAACATCATTTTCAACGCAGAAATAAAATATCAGCAATATGCAACACTCAGAAAATATAGACACAAAGATATTCGGTCTAACTTTGACCCTGGAAAAACCCACAAGGGGAAAACTAGTGAGAGAGGGCTTTGTATTATTTATGAGCTTCTGAGAAATTCTTTTACAACATATTCATCTTTAGATATTTACACAAACTTATTTGGACATTCCTGTAGCTTTGCTCCTCGATTTCTGAACCAGAAATCCGTACAACTGTACGTCTGTCCTAGCAATTAATGTTGTACAGATTGTCTCGAAATTCATGCCAAAACTCTGCTAAGACTCAATTTCTGTGCCACTAAATGTTGTTCGACAGCCTTGGAATGCTTGCCAATACTCCCATAAATTGCAGCTGCTGTCTCTTTTCTTCAGCTCGACCTCTCTCTTGCTCTCTCTTGTTCTCTCAACAAGAATTCTTCAACTTCTCTTGTTCTCTCAACAAGAATGCTTCAACTTCTCTTGTTCTCTCAAAAAGAATGCTTCAACTTCCCAAGAATGGGTGCGCCCTATTTCCAAGTCGACCTCATGAGGGAAGGTGAGGGGTTTTCTAATCTAACGGTTGAGATTAGATCAGGTGGGTGGCTGAGATTTGGTGTCTCTTCACTCACCCTCACTTTAATCATAAAGTCACCTTTTAATTTGCATCTCATAAATTAAATGACTAGGACCCACATTCAACAATTTCTCCCCCTTAGGCGCCTAGGGAAGAGAAACACTTGCCTTGGTACTTTATTTTAATTAAAAATTTAACAATGTTTTGATGTGTACTAGTGATTCTAATTAGAACAACGTTGCACTCACTACTCGAGCCAAAGATTATTCTCCATCTAAGGAGAAGGTTTATGATTTACCTCCTTCATTGGTCCAACCCTCTCCAACAACTTCACCTACTAACGGTCCTCTTCATCTCAAACGACCGAGCCTCAACACATTTCTGCGACCCCCCCCAAAGGGTGTCGTTCATAAATCGACTTTCAATCCTAATGCTCGTGTGGCCCAGAACTACAACATTGTTGAAGATCTAGCCCAAGCACCTTCTGTGAGGTCAACCCTTGAAGTCCTTCAGTCTTGTCTTGCACAATGGAAGGCACTATTGAAAGATATCGGTGGAATTGACCTGACAGATACGAATTTAATAGTCTTTGAATTGGAAGATCACATTCCAAGGTTACCCCCTCAACTCGCATTTCAAATACAAGTGGTTGTCTCCGACAAAAACATTTTTCGAATTGTTATTGACGAGGGTGCCTCGACTTGTGTTATGTCTCTTGCTTGTTAGAAATCCATTGGCTCTCCTCCTTTGAATGAATCCCAGAACACTCTTAAAGCCTTCAATGGCTCCGGTTTTAAGCCCTACGGTGTTCTTCCTTTGTTTCCCATCACGTTATAAGGTAAAATGGTCCAAGTCGAAGTGGAAGTCTTTGATGCTCCCCTTGATTATAATCTTCTACTTGGCTACAGCTGGATCGATTCCATGTGCGCCGTTGTGTCAACACTTTTTCGTGTAGTACGTTTCCCTCATCAAGGAAAGGTTGTTACCATCGACCAACTTGCCTTCTTCAATTCTGATACCCGTACTGGCAACGTGCCATTTATTGCTAAAACCCCACCGAGTTATGAGAACATTAGTGTAGGTCTTTTAAATGACTCCTCGTTAATGGGTACTTTTCCCATTCCACCGCCTGATGTTCCACGCTCGTCAGTTGCTTCTATCAACATGATCTCCACCATGCCTCACGCACTTCCTGCATCACAGGACCCTTGGATTGTTCTTGACCTTGGAGATCATATTCATTTCGGCGGCGCAATGCCATTAGGTCCGGTTGAATCTGCCTATCAGGCCATTCAATTGGCAAGACCTTCTACACCCTCTCTTGATGAGTTTCCTCCCGATCCTTTTCGTGTTATTTTTCCCACTGACGAGATGATCATGTCCGTCATGGAGGATACCCCTTGGGATGATGGGCATCATCATTCCATACTTTTTCTGGAGCAACATACTCTTGAGAAATACCAACGGATTTCGACTCCGTCGACCATTGTTGTCATCTCGATGGTTCCCGCGACTCCACACGATGTGTTTGCTGAAGGGAAATTCAGAAATATCTCACCCATGATTCCCATTGACATATCCATTAAACCTGGGATTGTTGAAAATGTCCATATTGGTGCTTCGTGTTCCGCTGACGAAATAGTCACCTATATGTCTCTATTCAAAAAATTTCGTGACATCTTCCCCTGGAGCTACGAAGAGATGCCAGGTATTGACCCTACAATTGTTGTACATGAGATAAATACATACCCCATAGCTAAACCTGTCCGACAATGCCTTTGTCCAGTTCACCCACGTAAAGCGGCTACTGTCAAGCTCGAAGTTGAAAAATTTTTGAAAGCTGGATTTATTTATCCAGTGGCTCTTACAAAATGGGTTTCCAATCCTGTCCCAATTGAAAAGAAAGGAGGCAGTATTCGTGCATGTGTTGATTATAGGGATATTAACAAAGCTTGTCCCAAAGACAACTTTCCTACCCCCTTCGTCAATTAGATTGTCGATGATTGGGCCGGAAGTGAAATTTTCTCTCTCATGGATGGTTTCTCCGACTATAATCAAATTAACATTGATCCTGAGGATCAACATAAGACTGCTTTTATTTGTCCTTGGGGTACTTTTTCCTATCGAAAACTTCCTTTCGGTCTTAAGAACGCTGGCGCAATGTTTCAATGTGCTATGTCGTATTCTTTTCATGATATCAAGCACATCGTTCAACCATATTTGGATGATTTACCCGCTCATTCTATGCGCAGAGTCGATCACCCTACCCACCTCCGAGCCATTTTCGTTCGCTGTCGATTCTATCGTATACGTTTAAATCCTCATAAGTGCATTTTTTGCATAGAATCCAACCATCTTCTAGGTTTTATCGTTTCGCATCAAGGGATCTGGGTGGATCCTATTAAGGTTGAGGCGATCCTTAATCTCCCTCCTCCTTCTACATTACGCCAGTTGCAAAGTTTACAGGGGAAAGCAAACTTTCTTTGTCGTTTTATCCCTAATTACGCCGAGATCACTCGTGGATTTACGCGGCTACTAAAGAAAGATTTAGAGTTCATCTGGTATACCATTGCCAACAATGCTTTTGAATCTTTGAATTTGTCCCTAACGCGAGCTCCGCTTCTCTTTCCTCCCGATTACAGTCGTGATTATTTCCTTTATCTTGCTGCCTCGGAGTACACTATTGGCATGGTTCTCGTCCAAGAGAATGATGCGCATGATGAACATGTTATTTACTACTTGAGTCGAAGTCTCACACCAACTGAAATCAAGTATCAACATGTCAAAAAACTGGCCTTGGCTGCCGTTCAAGCCGGCCAATGCTTCCAGCACTATATCCTCTCATGCAAGACTACGGTGATTTCTCATTGCAACCCTATGCAACATATTTTGACACGTCAATTGCTAGGGGGAAAATACTCCAAATGGATTATCATACTCCAAGAGTTTGACTTGGAATTCGACCACGCCAAGTCAAAGAAATCCTTAGTTTTTGCTGAGTTGATATGCGATTTTCCTCATTCTGCAACAAAAAATGTAGCAGTAGATTCATTACCTGATGAATCTCTTTTCCTTATTAGCACTGATGATCTTTGGTAGGGGGATATCATTATATATCTCCAAACCCAGACTTTCCAGCCTACTTTGTCTAGTACTGACCGACGTTGAATTCATTATCAGGCTCGTCAATACATTATCCTTGGCGATACTCTTTATCGTCGGGGCATTGACTCTGTTTTTTGACGTTGTCTAATGTTTGACGAAGCTGAGAAAGATTTGAATGACTGCCCTTCTAGAGCATGTAGTGGTCATATGTCTGGGCATGCTACTACTCAGAAGATCTTACGCGCAGGTTATTTTTGGCCTTCTTTGTTCAACGACTGCATTATTGTCGTTCAGAAATGCCACGCCTGCCAGATCTACAATCAGAAAATTTGGTCACATCCTGCTCCTCTTCACCCTATGGTCTTAGTTGGTCCTTTTGTGAAATGGGGCATCGATTTCATGACATGTCACCCTCACTCAGCCGGGGGGCATGGTTACATCATTGTAGCCATTGATTACTTTATGAAATGGGCCGAGGCGATGCCGAAATTCGAAAATACTGGAAAGACCGCAACATTATTTCTTTTTAATCACGTCATAGCTCGTTTTGGTGTTCCCCAAGCTATCGTCACTGATCACGGTAGCCACTTTAGGAATTTTATGATGTTCAAACTTACTGATAAGTTGGGTCTTCATCATGTTAACTCAATGCCCTATTATCCACAAGCCAATGGCTAGGTCGAAGCAATCAACAAAGTTCTCATAACTATGCTTCGACGGATGATAGGAATTCATAAAACAAGTTGGCACACAATGTTGTTTTCGGCATTGTGGGTGTACCGGACATCTGTCAAGTTTGCTACTGGGTTTACACCTTTTCAGTTAGTCTATGGTGTGGAAGCCATTCTTCCTATAGAATGTGAGATACCCTCTCTGAAGCTAGATATTGAACTCCTACCCAACACTTCTGCTGAAGAAGAACGTCTATTGTATCTAATGTGATTAGAAGAAACTCGACATGATTCCACTCTAGTAATAGAAGCCCAGAAAAAATGTGTTAAGGCCCAATATGACAAGCATGTCAAGCCTCACGTTTTCTTCGAAGGTGATCTTGTTCTTTTCTATGAACAGGTTCGAGATGTGTTAGGAGCTGGGAAATTCGAACCCATGTGGTGAGGTTCTTATATTGTTCACCGAGTTTTGGAAAAGGGAGCATATGAGTTGGTAGATTACGATGGTATCCCTTTGAGTGAACCCAGGAATGGGTTGTACTTAAAGAATTACTATGCATAAATCATCTGTGCACAAGTACTTGTATTTTAATGTATCATACTTTGTGTGTGTTACTATAGCTTTCTTTTGTCGTTATCTGGTCTCTACCCTTATGTGATGTTGTGTTTGATTTCCAGATGTCGGAGTCTTCGCTACCCTATATTGGTTTCGCTGATGGTGCTAGCCATAGTACTCAAAACCTTGCTTCTGCTACGTGGGCAATCTATGCCCCAACAAACGAACTTGTATCTTTACGAGGTGTGTGCCTCGGCCATGCGACCAACAACATTGCAGAGTATAGCACCGTTATTGAATTATTGGTTGATGTTATCTCGCTCGAAATTCGTCATTTGGTTGTGCGACTTGACTTGCAGCTTGTAGTACTACAGTTAAGTAATATCTACTCTATTTGAAGTCCTACTTTGTTACGGGTGTATTTTCGAATTCGCCTCTTGGAATGTTATTTTGATCACATTGAATATCAAAATATTCCTAGATGTTGAAATACATTAACAGATGCATTGGCTAATTATGTATTGGACAGACATTTGAATCATTTATAAATCAAATGCATTGAAATTCACACAATATAAAGTAAACCGGTAGAAGCTGTCTGTATATATAATGATATAAAAGAGTTTTTTACAAAAAGTTTGTCCGAAGACCAAAATGTCAAAATATGAAGCTTATAGCTTCTACAAAGTGGCGTCATGGATGACGTTCATGGTAACACATGACTACCCTAGCAACCCTACGGAGCAGTCGACTCATAGATGTTTATACCCCTACAGTATGACGTTGATCGCGTCGTGGAACCTCTTCCAGAGTCATGTCTGGAATGTCTGCATTCAGGCCCTCTAGATTATGTTCCACCACTTGATAATCCTCAACATACTATGGTGCTGCTGTTACCTCTCCTCGCTGCTGGATGGGAGAAGTGCCAGGAGGTCTGTAAGGTCCAACATCTGTGCTATCAACAAACGATTTTGTATTAGTCTTTGTACGAACGTATAAAACAAAAACATTTGAATATGATAAAAATTCACAAAAACATTTGAAAAGAAAAAAAATGTGTGCACTTCTTACCAAGGTCCCCCCACTGAGCATCCTCTGGCAGTGATAAATCCATACCTCCTCGAAAATCCAAGCCGGCATAAGCATAGTCATCAACCATCAATAACTGTGGTTGAAGCCAGTCAAAGAAAGCATCATCATACTTGATGATCGGTCCTGCTACGTGCCGGGCCATAAGCCGACACCATCTCAACATCCTTGGATCCCTAGGACCCGGTATATTCCATTCAACCTGCAAACTCAGTAATGGGACCCTTTCGAGGAAGAAGGACACCAACAAAGATCCATACCCAAATTGCTTCAGGTTGTCGCGTCTGCACTTGGTCAATTTCTTTTTTATACTGCGAAGCACAGCATCTACCCAGTTGAATACTCGAGGCTCAGTACACTCAATAGCATATTGGAAGTAACTTTGTAACACCATGTGAGGAGTAGAACTCCCAGCCATCCGAGATATAGTGAATAGGATAGTACGAAGGGTTAAATCTCATACCCCCCAAATTGCTACTTTTCCTTTCTTTCTCTCATCCTCGGGAATGCAGTGTATATGACAGTACTCACTCATCTGTAGCCCACCACCTCTGCTACCGATCAAGCTCACATAGTACCCCCGCTGGGACAATCCGGTCAAAAATTAAATGTCCTTAATGTCTAAGGATAGTGTGTGGACCCCCACCTGAAACACCTACTGATCAGGGTCCCACATACGCACCAGGTACTCTAATAGTCTGACTTGGGCTTTCATGCCCAGGATGCGAAAGTACTTTAAGAGCCCACAGTCTCTCAAAGAAGCTATGGTAGGTGGATGATTTTCGGCCATTGCATTATCCTCTTCATGTTCCCTTTCGTGCCACTCAAGCACCATGTTGATGGCCAATTATCTGCATAAGGAACAAAATAAGAGGATTAACAACTTTTTTCATGCTTTGGATCTTTTTCATTGGGTAAAAATTTAAAAAAAAATTGGGCTTTGCAGTTCTCGCAAGTTCCCTCTGTGCACAGTGCGAGAACCTCGCAAGTGGCTTTAGGCTCAGCTACGAGAATGCATCATTCTCGCAGGCCCCGTATAGCCTGCCTGCGAGAATGGAAGCGCGCATGTAGGGCTTGGAAAATCAACTTAAAACTGAAAATTTAACCAATGAAATTACATAATTAAACCATGAAAGTGTTAAGGATGAAGAGCCTATCTAACTGTCCTAGACGACTCACTGAATGGTCTCTCGTAGTTCCCGCAATCTGACGCCAAACTTGGAGGGTAAAAGAGGGGTTTTTTGAGCTCAATAGTGGAAATGTAAAAATGATGTGGTAAAAAGAGTATTTACTCCTTTTATTTACTTTTACTATATCATTTTGGTTTTTTATGATTATTTATCGATTAAACCCTAATCCCTAATGTCATGTTGAGTGTAATTCTTGTAGGTGTGATGACTTTGATGATTAAATACAAGGCTACGGACATGTTTTTCTTTGTTATCGCGTTTTTTGATTGTTTTTTATGGTTTTTATATAAAAACCTTGAGCGTGGTCTTTGTCCGTTCTTGCGCTCGTAAATACATGAGAACGCGATCGGGCATACTTTTATCACTTTTTCGAGCTCAACAAGGTTATACGAAAAAGGAACCCCCCTGGAGTCCTCTTTAAGCTCTTTTCAGACTATCTAAACATGAAAAGATCACTGAGCGACCTTGCTATTTTCATGCTCGATAAAGTATTTGAAGTAAGCGTCTAGTGAGCAATAATTTATCTCTTTTTCGGTCTCATCCAGACTATTTTACGAAAAATGAACTGAGAGAGTTCTCTTTTAAGTGTTTTTCCAAACTCTATAATCTTGAAAAACCTTCGAGTTTTCTAGCTCTAGACTCGTTAAACAAACATTTCCAGACCCGTGATGGGACCGAACCACTCCTTCTTAGGGTTCGTTAAACATACTCCGAGGGACTCGTCCGAAGGATGAGCTTACATCAACAAGCATATGTTATCCTCCTCAAGATTGCGTAAAAATAAAGAGGTACTCGCCCGAAATGGTGGGGGAAAATTTGGGAAAGGGATATGTTTTCATCTTCGTATTGATTGGCAGTAAGTGTTTCCCTTGTACATGACACCCCCTATTCATCATTTGAAGCCAGTTTGGGAAATCCATTTGTCTCTCATTCGATTTATTACAAGGTCATTCCCTGTGTCATCTTTGAGTCAATGCTGCCAAATCATTGGTCGTGTCTTTCATATGTTCAAGAGAAGTCCATCTAAAACCTATATTGATTCGGCCATCTGCAGTTATCCATTCTCTCTGTGTCGGCCTTCCCTGTGTCCAGTCCAATTCACATCATACTTTGTTTCACCTTCAAAATATATTACTCATTTCGTGTCATTGATGGGGGATACATCAAGGCCCTCCTGTGACGAGTTTTGTTCCGTCGACTTCAGATCATTATCCGGAATCAAGACTTAGAAATTCTTTGGTACCTTGGAGCTTGCATGCCTCAATGGCAGGTTTCCTCGCTTTCGACAATGGGTTTACATCATTGATCCCTGATCAGAAGATTCTATCGGATGTTCGACTTCAACTCATTCATTCAAACTCGATGGATTGTACTAGGGTACCTTGGGATTCATTGACATCAATGGTGATTTCCCTCGCACTTGTTAACGGTTTCATCAATGAGCGGTAATCAAGTGGTTTCTGCCATGTTCGACTTCAACACATGTAATCACATGGTTAGATTCGTACTTTGGGTGACGAGATTGAAGACCCTGGATATCATCTTTGTGATCTAGGTTGCGATGGAGTATGTATAATTTGTGACACATAGATACACTGTGTATGTCTCGTGGCTATGTCGTCTTGATTTGAAATTTCTCGCATAGATCCACAGTGTATTCCGGTGGCTATGCTATATTTTGACGGCATAGATCCACAGTGTATTCCGGTGGCTATGCTATATTTTGACGGCATGGATCCATAGTGTATGATTGGTGGCCATGACCCATGTCTATAATGTCATCAGTCTATGATCTGAGTATGGGAATGCCTACCTCATAATTGATATATATGATATTCTGCAGATTCTTGGTTGTTCACAGGTTTCTGATTAGGTGTGCTCCTGGTTCCCAACACACACATGCAGCTTACAAAGTCTATCGGCTATCACTAGTTCCAACCTCATACTTTGGGGGGCATTTTGTTACCCATAATTTTGGTCATGATGATGATGTATTGATGATGGTGTACTCAGGCTCTTCATAAGAACTTTCTCCTGAGAAAAAGTTATTTTCATCTCTTCCAGAAAACTCATTTTTGAAGACTGTTCGTAGGCTGCTAGTATATTTTCCTGCGAGAATGAATGATTCTCGCAGGCTACCTTAAGCCAGGGTGCGAGAAGTTCGCACTGTGTTGAACTTCTAGGGTGCGAACTCTTTCTAAAGCAAGGAAAAAGATGAATTCTCGATGCTTCTAGAAGGGAATAATCTAGAAGGATGAGATGGAATTCGAATGGTTATCCTAGTACTGGATTCATATTTTGGGATCATTCTTATCCAGGTAACTAATTCATTCTCTCCTATATATTGAGGGAATTCTTATGGAAAAGGTTAAGCAAGATTCATTGGAGAATTAATGAAAGAATTGTGTGAAGGATTGAAGCTACAACAACTTGGAGACTCCAACAAGTTTATCCAAAGGGGTTGATCTTGTTCATGCAAGTGAGCAAGTGCGTGTGTTGGATCCAAGGGCTATCGAAAGGAAGTTTGCGACATCAAGGCTTAGGTTGTAATCTTTACTTTCCATTAATATGATACATTAATATGTCCCTTTCCCATAAAGCTATTTCCACTTTATTGTATATTTCCTTGATCATATACATAGATTGACTGTTGAATAGATTGTGCGTTCTTCACTTTGGTTGGTTTGTGTTGTCTTGGTCTTGGCTACATGAGAGCACTGGAGCAAAGTGGGAGAAACAAAGACCATAGGAAGCGATAATAAGGTATGTTCTTTGTTCTTGCCTCCTATTTAATTCAATGGTCAAAATGTAGGGAAAGAGTCATGTTCTGTCTTGCTTTGTTCTAGATCGAGGTGGATCTAGGGAGATCGGTTAGTGTCCACACTTACGGATTTATCCAATAACACCCAACGACTTCCATGTGGCACCACTATGGTGTGCCACATGGAACCACCCATAGAGCACCATTTGTTCCTTTTGGTGAGTGACAGATGGTGGGGACAATCTGGGAGTTCCATGTGCCACTTCCATACAAGGAACGAAATTCACTACAGGCTACATTTATTGTAGGTCCTATGGACTATTGTGGCATACATTTCGAGGCAAGGAGATCGAGAGGGGACCATAAGTAAAAATTTCAAAATTTGATGAAATTATACTCATTTTTTCATAAATTTTCACCACGAATCCGCTGGTGCAGTCAAACTTTGAATCTAAGTAGTGGAGTTTCAGGGCTCATGACTGAATCCCACTTTTTTCATTAATGCATGGAACATTTTTTGAGGTAGAGAGCCCAGGGGGTCTATTGACGCTTGAATCCATTAGGACCAAAATGACAACCTCATGAGGATATAAATCCCCCTGTGTTTTTATAAAGGTGGTACTCCTTTTTATATTTTCTTGAGATATTTAAATATTCAAAATGTTGGACTTGAAAGAAGTCCGTCGTAGTAAAGAAACATAAATATTACAATAAAATAGAAGGGAAATTGATTTTGTTTTATTTTAAAGGAAAGTTCCCGAGAAAGGACCAGGAACCAAACATATTCACACATTTAAAGAAAATAAGCAAATTTCCTCATATCCATCATAATTTAAGATAGATATTTTTTATCACATAAAAATAAAAAGAATATGATCCGCATGCACAAGAGAACTTTTGCAGAGTGGATACATGGGAAGATCAAATAAATATAATGATAGATCAACCTCAAATACTTTATATTCTAAAAACAAGGTTACAAAGCACAATTGAGATTGTTCCCAAAGTAGTTCTCTTGAAATTTACAAAAATATAAAGTTTACTACATATTCTTGAAATTGTAAATGTGTTTGTCTTAAAGAATGGAATTGGGGCTCGCGTGAACCATAAAGAAAATAAATACAAGAAATAAGCTTTTAGACAGAAGACGATGGGTGGTAGAAGGATCAACAAGACCTGGTAAGAATAAAAAAAAGGAGTTATCAGTTTTTGGTTAAACCTTTCTAGTGAAAGAGGTAGAATAACTGGATGAAGGACTTGATAAAGAAAATAAGAATGTGATCAACATAAACTTACTATGATGGTCTCTCCTTGACGGTAAAATATAATATGTAAAGAATCATAAGGGAAATGCTAACAATATTTTCTTGGCCCATAACTCTGGTAAATAACCAGGAAATTTCCCAAAATGGGTTTTTGAAAAAGATGACCTGTAGTCTAGTAATATCCTCAGGGATGGCAGGGGGATTTTCCAAGATTTATGGTAAGAGATCCAGGTCATTGTCATGTTTTTTAAAAAATTCTCTGCAATATTCACCTTTGGAGGTCAGAAAAACTCGCTATGTGAGAATGCATATTGGAGATGAGGATTTATGAGTCCTCCAACCCAGGAACTCGTCGTTCTGAAAAATTGACTAAGTATAAAAATAGAAAGGGAGAATAAAAGGGAAAAATGAAAAGGGGAAAATGGGTAAGTATAGAAGAGGGAAAAGAAGGGGAGAAAAGAAGTAGGGAAAATATAAAAGGGGAGGGAAATTTTAGAGGCAGGAATTGATCTCAACAATAGGCTCCAACTATGGGATGATGACCCCCTGTGGGTTATTAAGAATCCATGATATCTCTTGACCAGGTGCTTCTGCCCATTGGGTTGTGGAGTTAGAGTAAGAATATATAAACTGAAAAAAATAAAATTATGTACATTGAGAAATGAAAAATTCTTAAGAGAAGAAACTTGTTATCACTAAAATTTCATCCGCAACATTGCATGAAAATGGTTACAGGAATACAACATCTCCAAACACCTATTAGTTCACCTGTAGCACCAAAAATACATTTCCAAGGGTAAAAAACTATACAATTGGTCAAAAAATTGACATGCGCTGAAACACTAAAGGAAGTGCGCGCACAATGCATGGGCCAAAGAATTTTGTAGAGTGCACAATGCATCATATGTGTGACTTTGTATAGGAAATGTCATGCACTCCTGTGAACAACGCATTTATGGTTCTTGTCAGCCCCTCACCCACTTTTGGACCAACTCCCAACTTGATTTGACCCTCAAATATGAGATGAATCTGAACAGGGGGTTGGTCAAAGACATAAGGGTGCCCTAAAGGGCCCCTTGTTCACACTAAAGACCAGTTGGATATTCCCTCAAAGACATGCTATAAATGGAGGCCATGGGTGCACTAAGAATTTATGAATCTCATAATGTTGTTATGCTGCCTCTATCCACCCTCAATAAACCTTTTTTCTTCTTGGATAATTCTAGAAACATCTCAATAATTTATTCCACTCACCTATTGAGGGAATAGGCTTGGATTTCTTCACCATTTGCTTTCTTGTTTATCATTGTAATAAGAGCTCTGAAATAGGGGACTCAAGAGCCCTCCCAAGAAGGAAGAGGGGATCCATAAGTCATCATTTCTCTATGGTGTTTTCCAACTAATATAATCATCCATTAGTAACATAATCTTGATCATTTGGTTGATTGATTTTGGTTCAAAGTTTGTTATGCATTTTAGTTTTATTTATTTAGTTATTTCCTTAGTTTTTTTTAGTTAAGTTGTTTGTTTATTTCATGTTCTTGGATTCTTTAATTCATATACTACCTTTGTCTTGTCTAGCGGGCCCAATTAGACTTGTAAGTGCCCTTGTTTTTCTCACCCAAGTGACGAAACAGACACAACAGATTGGCGACCATACTGGGGATAAGGTATCAATTTCCTCCCTATTTGGGTTGTTTGAGAACTTATTTTTGACCCATTTGCCTTGCAGGGATCATAACCGACCTAGCCTTACCTGTCAAGAGATAAGTTTGGAGTTGGAGGAGGAGAATTCTACTTAAAATC
>ML784354.1:980761-993691 GCA_009831015.1 Picea engelmannii
AAACCCCCCCCCCCCCCCCGACGCGTATCAGAACGTGCGCGGGTATTTTAGCCCACAAACGTGCATTCAGAGCATTGTGCGCTCACAACACTTTCATTCTCTATGCACAGTGCACCAAAAGGTATTCTTTTCTCTGCGCATTGTGTGCCCACTGTGCCTCTATCTAATCTATAACCCACACATATGTCCAGAATTTCAACATTGTAAGAGTTTTTGTGATGATTTGAAGGCCCCTAGCCTTCAAAATCTTTTTTTTTATGCAATTTGTAAATGCACTACACTTAAATTCCTTTCCCACATGAAAGGTTAGTCAAAACATAGTCACTGAGGGGTTTAAAAGAACCATATTTCTCTTCTTTTGCTTTGGTTTCCACATGGATGGCTTGTTTTGATTGTAAAAATTAAGTTGAGATTCTTTACTATCACATATAAAAAAACTTGCATTGGGAGTAGAAATCAAACTTTAATCATTGAGTATGCTCTTCTCTCGCACCATAGAGAGATCTTGAGAATCAGAAAGGTGATTAAGGGAAAATTTAATCTCCCTTAAAAAAATATTTAGGAGAGGACAAAGCCCCCCTAGGGCTCCTCTTAGTTTCTTTTCAAAAACATCTTAAAATTGTAAGGGCCCATACATGCCCACATGTTGCAAAATTAGGATAGTTTTTGAAATTACTTTCTTACTTTACATCACTAGGAGAGTTTAAAGATCGAAGTAACATGCCCATACATGCCCACATGCTTGCAATCTAAGATAGTTTTTCAATGCTTTCTTAGAGTAAACCACATTAGGGAGTTTAAAGGATTAGTAAGGACCCATATGTCCACATGCTAGGTCTTTAGGGGTTTTAAAAATTTTGTAAGGTTGTACCAATAACATCTAGTGAGATAGGTAATCAAGATTTGTAAGGACCACATGAAGTCCACATGTTGCAAATTGACACCTAAGCTATTAAAAATTTGGCACATTTGTTCACTTTCTCACACACAAAGTTACTCCTCACTCACATAATTTCATCTTGAATTATGGAGGTTGAAGTAAGTTTCCTCCAAAGGGATTCCAAAATGTCCCACTATTTCTTGAAGAAATTATCCACACCTACTTAATTCAAACGAGATTGGTTCACACCCCCAATCTCTCAACCAACCACATCTAATTTTTTTCTAAAAACTCACGAAGTTTTCCTTCACATGAGGTGCCAAAAGAAATTTTTAATCTAGGTAGGATCTCTAGGGTAGGCATCCAAATAACCCCCCATTATCCAGTTCTCACATCTTCAAACATTAGAAGTTGACAAATAGGGAACTTTAACATCCTCCAAGTCAAGTGTTCCTAACACCATAAGGCAGGGAGATACCCATGAAGGGTCGAAGGCCGAGGTCCAATTGTTCTATGCATCCCCCCTTGAGTCACCCAACTCTTGGAAGGGATCCAACCTGTGACCCAATTTTGAGGCCGAAAATATAAATGTCACACTTTGACCGAGGTACTTAGTGGCCACATTTTAGGACATCTACCCAGGTGGAAATTGTGGGATGCAATTGCACCTTGATCAGATTTTGTGTGGCTATTGGGAAATATCTTTAGCTCTTTTGGGATATGCACCCTCTACCCCTCATTATAAATGATTGTTTCATCCTTCACTATTTCCTCTTCCAGTGGATTTAGACCCCACTGGTGAGTGATATTGGAAGGTCCAGTGCTATTTGAGAGGAAGGACATTACGTCTTTTTAGGAAACGAGCATTTTTTTTCTTTGTTCTCCCACGCAGACAAAATCCATTTACCCACATATATGCTTTTTTTCAATTGATTTATGTATGATGATCATTTGATTACATGCGATTGTGAGATATATTGTGAAGTTCCAAATTATAAAAGTATCTTGTTCATTTATTACTCTCATCACCATTTGCACACATTCACTTTTCTAGTCGGACATCATAAGGGACCCATAGAATCCCCGTCATTCCAGATGCTTGCAAAATCTCCCTCCTATCCTAGGAGGAGTTCCTAGTCTTTCCAACTCACTAACTCAACCGTATCACACCCCTGTGAGTGCTTCTATTTTGGGATCAACTTTACTTGGTTCCACTTTACTTGGGTCCAATTCCCAAGGCCAAAAATCCACTAGATCTCCTTCACAAGGAGGCGACATGCAAAATTATTCTCAAGGGAGAAGTATAACCCCACCAACCCCCTCAAGGGCTAGGTACACAGCCTCCTCACACCATGGATGGAACTAATCCTCCACTGCCACCCCCCATGCCATATTTGGCATCCCTCAATATCCTTGATTTGAGTAAACTCACGAATGAACTTATATTGCATGACCCCACATGGCCCAATATGCCTACCAAACTACCTTCATACATTCCCAAGTTTGAAGGAAAATTAGGGGAAGATCCCACCAACCATGTCATGTCCTTCCACTTATGGTGCTCTTCAAACAACATCATGAACGACTCTGTCCGCTTAAGGTTATTTCAGCACACACTCACTGGTCCATCAAGCAAATGGTATGTGGATGAAATGTCAACAACTCACGCAACTTTTGAATCCTTGGCCAAATAATTTTTGGTCTTCTTTCAACTACCAGTTCATCATGAAACTAGTCTTGAACTGCTCTCTGAGTGCAAACAAATCTCAGCTACACATATTTCCAACCACATTCATGAATGACGTTGACGACATAGTTTACGCAAAGCAGAAACCACCAAAGAACAACATCTCAATTGGTTTCTCAAATCTCTCATCTCTATCCTTGACAAATATGTGGCATCCACCTTCCCCAAAATTGAAGAGAAAGACATTAGCAAGGCTCAACAATACGACCTCATTTATGCTCAGTCGGGTTACTTATACACAGTAATACCTGATGCACCGAGACCCATTCCATTTGGCTAGGAAAAAACTGGGATGCCTCATGTGGCGGATGGATTGATTGGTACCACCACACACCACAATCCTTACATCCAACCACCACCTATGTATGGTACACCTTAATATCCACCGATGTATGGAGGGCCATATTATTACCCTCCTCCTCTTTACCAACAACCATATCTGGTTTCTCTTCCTCCACCCATGAGTGGACCCTTGTCGGCACCCATCATGCTCTCGGATTCTCAACCAAGTTCAGGTACCCCTTCTACCTCAACCTATAACTTGGGCACTAGTGAAAGCGCTACACCTTCCTATGCACCCTATGGATCATTGCCACAACTGTTGAAGGAAAATATCCCCGCGGACAGGTAGATCTCCTCTTGAGAGATAGACTCTTAACTCTTAAGAAAAAAGATGCTTATCATGGTCACTGACTTCCTTTTAGACCTATATAAACTAATGTACAAGGAGGAAGGAGAAAATAAGTACCTTTTACTGGTGTTTGTCCCTGCACGGTCGGAATTGAGCTCTAATCTTTCTCTCCTCGAGAAGCCCTGTAGACAAACAAGATACAACCAACTTCCTACCTTGCTGAGATTAGCTTAAAATAGATCTATCTACTTAGAGACAAGTTCATGTGAGATCAAGCACAAACTAGAAAGAAACAGTCCAAGCAGATTATATTGATAAGAACAACAACGAAGAAAACTTACAACTGTCGATGCGAGTGCAGCAACTTCGTCAAGTCCTCCTTGTCCAACCCTTTCTCAAGAGACCCACGATCAGAATGAAAATAACTTCAATAATTATTCTCCTCCACTTCACTGTGTGTTTCCTATGAGATCATTGGTTTCATGCTTCCAATCCTTCCCCCCTTTCACCATGAGAGAGCCTGCTTATATAGATTTAGAGAGGCCCAACCACTTGAGATATATTTAGGGTAAGTTGAGGATTTTCCTCCTTCAGTTAGGGATCTTCCCTAAGATCATGGATTGACCAAGGATTCAAATCCAACTGCCTTCCAAGATTGAAGAGATCTTTCCCCCATTCTTCTCAACAAACCAACTGCTGCCCAGAATAGGTAGCGCTCCTTCAAAAGGTTAGTCAGAGTGTTATAACGCTCCCTAGTAAGGTATAGGGGGGCACCAACACTCCTAACAATAGCAACGCTCCTCCAAAAGGGTTGTCAGAGTGTTATAACACTCCCTAACAGTCTATAGAGGGGCACCAACACTCCTGAGAGAGGTATAGGGGAAATCTCTCCTCTAAAAACTCAATTTTTGTGGTTCTTTCAGATGGAAATAGGTTCATAAACCCAGTTAACCATTCCTCTTCTTCCAAATCAAATGTTTGGGGTGTTTCAAATGTCTTTCTGATGTCGTTATAGGTACAACATAGGCATTATGGTAGTATGTTTTTCCTGACATTTGCGACACTTGTGAGCAAAATGCGACACTTGTGAGCAAAATGTGACACTTGTGACACTTGTAATGATGACACTTGCGACACTATTGAAGTGACTAATTTTGATGTGTAACAAATTACCCCCCAAAGTATGAAGTTAGAAGACGAGAACTAATAGCTGAAATTCTTTGTAGACTTTCAAGCAAGGGTATAGATACAGAGAACCTGAAAAATGCTGCACACAAACATCCAACAAATATTATGACATGTTTCAAACCCCAAGGTAGGAATACCTATGCTTGGGTGATAAAGACTTGCAAGGTATGGCCACCATAAAATACACTGCGGATCCATAATTGTATTGCTAAAAGGCATAGCCACCGAGGACATAGTGTGGATCTATACTCCTATGACCTAAACTGATCGTAGCCACGAAGAATACACAATGGATCTACGAGATGACAAAAAATAGCCACGACCAATACAAAGTGGATCTATGTGACAGTATATGTGCCACTGTTAAAGAGAAACTCCACAACCTAGGAAAAGTACATATCAGAGTGATCATTCAACCCAGGGTCTTCTTACCGATCCTGATGTAGTACAAGTCTAACCATGTGAATAGATGTACTAATGTCGAACATGGAAGAAACCACTTGATTATCGGTCAATGATGTAAACCGTTAACAAACACTAGGAAGATCATCATTAATGTCAATGATTCCCAAGGTACTTCTAGTACATTCCAACAAATGTGAATGGATGAGTTGAAGTCGAACATCCGTGGAATCATTCGATCAGAGGTCAATGATGTAAACCCACTATCTAATGTGAGGAAGCCTACCATTGAGGCATGTAGGTCCCAAAGTACTCATTAGTTTCTAAGTCTAGTCCCTGGATAATGTGTTGAAGTCGACAGGAATAGACTCGTTGAAGGAGGGCCTTGATGTATCCCCCATCAACGACACGAAATAGACACAGAGATGTAATTGGTAGATCAAATGAACATGGAATGACATGGGTATTGAGACAAGATATTTGTGATGGCTGACTCTTGAGGCAGATACTTCCCTTGAACACTGAGGCACAACATCAAAAACATGACATGGACCAAAACACGATGATGCAATGGATACTGTGACTTTCATCGGGTGACCCAAAGGAGTAAGAAAAACTCAGAGGATTGGTTCAATGAAGAAGTTCAGTGGATTAAGATGTGCACAAAGACAAAGTGCCATGTTCAAGGGCGACTCTAAGAGTTACTTGGTAATGTTCTCAAAAACTGCTTGGCTTGCTTCCTTCAATTTTTTCCCCCATCCAGATAGACGAGTACCTATTTTTAATTTAACAAGATCGAGGAGGGTAACACATGCTCGATATGACTCACCTTCGATAAGTCCCTCTTCCTTTTTAATGAACTAGAAGAAGTAAGAGTTCGGTCCCGTATGGGCCTGTCGATGTTTGTTTAATGAGTCCAAAGACAAAAAACTCAAAGGTTTTTCATGATTATAGAGTCTGGAAAAACACTTAAAAGAGAACTCTCTCAGTTCCTTTTTTGTAAAGTAGTCTGATGAGATCAAAAAAGAGATAAACTATCGCTCAACATACGTTTTCTTCAAATACTTTAACGAGCGTGAAGAGAAAAAGGTTGCTCGAAAATCTTTTCATCTTTAGAGAGTCTGAAAAGAACTTAAAGATGACTCCAGTGTTGTCCTTTTTCATAATGTTAATCTTGCAAGGCCAAAAAAGAGATAAATTATCACTCTAAAGATGCCCTTTCAAACCTTTTAATGAGTGGGAAAGGAAGCAAGATCACTCAAAAATCTTTTCATGTTTAGAGAGTCTGAAAAGAGCTTAAAGGAGACTCTAGGGGGTTCCTTTTTCGTGTATCCATACAGGTCCGAAAAAGAGACAAAAGTTTACCCAGATGCATTCTCATGTATTTACAAGAATGAGAAAGAACAAAGACTAAGCTCGATATGGCCCCAGCTTGAAAAGCTAGTGGCATAACTCCAGAATGATAGGCTGGAGACATGCCCCCCAAGCTTCAATTCATTCACCGACGTTGATTTTGTCACCAATTTCTCTAGTATATGAGAAGGGTGGATGAAAAGAAGGTTCAAGAAAGGTGACTGTTTCATTTTTTAACGAGCTTGACATAGGAAAAGAACTATGCTCAGGGCTTCTGTTTCATTTTTTAACAAGCTTGCTACAGAAAAGAGAAAATATGCTCATGGTTTCGTCCAGATCATGGCTTCCAAGAGGATAACGCCCTGGAAGGATACCATGTCAAGGGAAAAAACTCAGTCATGGCTTCTAAGAGATCTTCGCTGGATGGAGGATAATCACTTGGGAAGGAACACATGTCGAGGGTCGCGATAGGAGTAAGGAGATCAGGCTCAAATAACCCTACCAAAGAAATCACCATGTCTACTACCAGATCCAAATCATCAGAAGTTGAAAGCATGGGAGACGATAGAAAATCGACATCAGGAGGGGAGATAGACTGTATATCTGCCCAAATTTCTTCACGAGGGGGAAGAAAAGAGGATCGATGATGGTTATTATCCCAAGGTAACTTGTCAATGCGAAGCATTTCCAAAATAGATTCATCAAAAGGAAAAATTGGGGAAATTCAATCGATTGTAGATGACAAGGAACTCAACCGTGATTGCATCAAGGAACTGTCAAGTGCCAATAGATGTTGGTCATCGGATGAGGGAGAAGCAGATTGGGTAGAAACATATGACATTTTGGCTAGACTAAGTGGCACGGTGTCACCTAGTTCATCGAATTCCAACGGACGAGGTACAATCTGAGGGTTAGATGATTCCAAAGATTGATAAGCCGTGGTCGAAATCACATCGATGGTGGCAATATGATGTGTAGTCGGTGGAAGTGGTGTAGGGAAGGTACCCATGAGGCTAGAATATTTCAGTAATCCAACACCAAGGCTTTCATATGTGATCTTGTGGTCTCCCAAGAAAGGAATATTGCTGGTAGCAGGAACGCGAGCATCGGTCGTGCAGAAATCCAACTGATCAACAGTGACAATTTTGCCTCGATGAGGAAATTGGACACATTGAAAAATTGATGAGGCAATGACAGTCATAGCATAAAACCAACTTCTTCCAAGTAACAAGTTGTAATCGAGGGGAGCATCGACCACCTTGACATCAATAGTAACAGTTTTTCCACCCAATTGGATGGACAGGGACTGTAAAATCCCATGGGGATGAAAACCTCACCTATCGAAGGCGTGTAACATCGTTGGGGATTTGTTGAGTGCTGGTGATTTTAAGCCTTTCTAACACGCCAAAGACATGACACAAGTCAAGGCTCCCTCATCCATAATAGTTCGGTGTATTTGTTGGTTGTGAACAACAACATCAACATGGAAAGCAAGTTGGTGGGAGAGTCGAGACACATAATTATCCAGGTTAAACATGATATGGTTGGATGACTCAAGATCAACAATGCCAAGAGTGGCTAGGAGCGTTCTACATTGACTGGGGCAATGTTGTAGAACTTCTAACGCAGACATAGCACATGGTGCTTGAGCCAAATCTTCAACAATGTTGTAGTTCTGGGTGGCACGTGAACTAGAATTAAAGGTAGCTTTACATATAGTGCTCTTAGGAGGGCGTAATATAGAGTCGAATGTGGGTTTCTCAATCTGAAGTGGTTCAGATGGAGGATTAACCAATGGAATACTAACGGAGGACGATGATGGATGCGGTAAAGTACTGGTACCATTAACGTCTTTTCCTTTATCAGGGTTACCTAGTGTGTTGTATGCGTTTGAGTGAGTGGTCAAATTGATCCCATTAAACATATAAATATGTGCACTCGATGAGGCCTCATCATGAGTATCATTAGAATTTCCCCCCGGAGAGGGGGTTTGAGCAACCATGGATTGTTGTTGTGGAAAAGGCTGAGTAAGCATAGCGGGTTGTGACTTTCCTTGGAAAATTTTGGCCACTTCATTGCGAAGTGGACAATCTCGAGTGTAGTGATCATCACCACAAATGATACATGATAATTTCAGTTTCCATTGTGGTTGCTTTTCAGTAGCAGGTGTTTGATTGTTTGGTTGTTCATTATTATTTTTTGATTTCTTCTTTGTCTTCTTCTTACCTCTGGATTTTTGTGAAGGGGCAAATTGAATTGCATTTACCTCAGAGATCTGAGTTTTGGGGGAGGTAGAGGAGAGTGTGGTTGATTGGGAAAAAGATTGAGTTTTGATGGAACCTATAACACCATCTGCATGAGATGAGGATGACGGATTATATGGATCGGTGTTAGCTCGAGCAGCATTCGAAAGAAAATCATACAAAGTACCAGATTGGGAATAAACCAAATCTAAATACTAAGCCCGAGTGATGGATTGTTCCTCTGTGACTGCGTCGCCCATAGTGACATCATGAGCGATCGGGGGTAACAGTGATTTACTAAACCATTCCACCAATAGTATGTCAGGAATGACTGCCTTGATCATCCTTCGTCGTCGCCTCCACTCATGAATATGGTCAGAGATATGCACAGAGTTAGTTTGACAAAGGGAGGTCAAGAGTTAAGTACCCATCTCATAGTGAATAGGAAGTTGAAAGTGAGTGAAGAAAGAAACGACAAGGGAATTGAAATCATGAAAAGAAGCATGTGGTAGTTCAATATAGCACTTTTTTGCCAAACCGGTAAGTGTTCGTTGGAAAAGATGCAAATGTACAGAATCATCCATGAGGTAGTTTGATGAACACCACAAATGGAAAGTCATCACATGGTTTTTCGAATCTTTGCTAGGTTTTCCATCAAATTTTGGAATATCAGAAGGAAGTTTAGCTGGAATGACTGACCAAACCGATGAATGAGAAATAGGATCATTAGTTAATTGAGACAAGTCTGGGAGATCCAGAGTAGCAAGGAAAGGTAGTTGTCGGTTAATTTGAGAATGATACTGGTGTGTCATAGGAACACCAGTAGGACCATAAACTGGGTTAGGTGGATAGTTGTAACTAGTAGTCCCTCCTATATATAGTTGTTGTTGGCCAGGATAAACATGATTCAATGATGGATGAGAAACATTCGAATAACCTGATGGGTTTTGAGCATTATAGGCCCGGTGATTTGCTTTCCCATGAGGAGGATAAACATTTTTCCCTTGATAATGGTAAGAAGTATATCCCAAAGGAGGATACACATGAGGCCCATGAGGAGGATAAGAATTTGATCCCAGAGAACTCCAGGTGGTGTTTGGGATGTCACCCGGATAAGATTGCCCGTAATATGTTCCGGAAGGGACATGATTGGATACTCCTCCTAGTGGGTTATTATACAAGTTCCCCCCAATGTGGGGTTGAGTAAAAGTGCCTCCTAAAGATACTCCCCAGTGTTGTGAAGGGTTTCCAGCAAACGAGGGTTGTCCCCCTGCCAGCGGTGGATTTATGACCGGGGTATGACTGGCAAATGGAGTTTTCCCTCCAGGAGGAGCATGAAAAGGGGGTTGTCCCCCGGGAGGGGTAGGCCCACCATGGAAAGGTATTCCTCCAGGAGGAAAAGTTCATTGGATGGTGGTTTCCCTCCACCCAATTGTGTTTGGGCAGTAGGGGTCTACGTTCTCGGGTGAGAAGATGTCCCAGTAGGATCATGTGGAACATGTGGAGCTGTAGAGTAGAAGCTTGTAGAAACAGGGGCAGAGATTGAAGTGCTTTGGGGGCGAGTAGAGGTGATGAGTCTAGCATTAGGATGGACTTGTGTTGGTGTAGCAGTAGGGTAAATAACCTGATAGACTGGTTGATTCATGGTTTGACTAGATGGTCCTGTTTCACGAGGAGGGTCATGAGGATGAAAGGGTTGTCGAAAGGATTCGAAATGTTCATAGAGATCACATCTCGATGAAGTCCTCCATACAGAATGAGCAGGTGTGGGATTGGTATCTACTATGGTGCTAGGACGAACATGAGTCCTATACTCATCACCAAAGATTGGTTCTGTGGATCCCATATATGTTTTGGTAAAGATCCTCTCTAGTAATCACGAGATCTCTTCATCTATGGCATTCCCAAGGGAGTCTAAATGAACCAAAAGTGGTTCAAGAGGAGTTACCGACACAGATGTAGTGGGATTTTCAACCATGACCAAAGTGCCTTCTAAGTTATCTAACGGAGGAGCAATAACACTTCTAGTGTCAGATTGACTTTCTACCTCTCTACGGTAGTTGTCTTCTGGCGGGTTAGGAGGTAAGGGTTGATAGCCTTCCGGAGGCAGCCCTTGCATCCTACGTGATCGATGAATACCTTTATCGTCTACGGGCTCAATTGTGGAGAATAACAGAACACACTAAAAATCTAGGGCCAACTAACAAAAAGAAACAGCATGCACTAATAAAATTTAGGAATCAACCAAGCAAACAAAACTTCTCTTGATGATCGTACTAGTTGGTGATGAAATCGAACATCGTGTGATCAAGTCAAGAAGGGGCTAGGATATGGTGGAACAGTTACAATGGAAACTTGCTTAACACACTTTCACCTTGGTGCAAGTTTCCATGCAGTAATTGTGGATTTACCCTCCAAGGAGCCCAAGTGAGTTTGACAAATGTCTGTTCCAGGTACAGTGAGACTTCCCTTCACTGTCACCTTCTGTAAGTACCTAAAGATTATGGTAACTAAAGACACCAATTCACAGTGAGTCCCTGGGTGGGTGCAGTCGACAGTACAATCCAAAATGTATAGGCAGGATAACAAGTCTGAAGTCAACCCGAGAGGCTCCCACACATAATCGTGGGTATACCTTCAAGTGACCCCCAATATACGATCCGACCACTACAAACAATTGAACCATGGAGGGATAATCTCCGTAATTTTCCCGAATGCGACCTCGTGCGTAACCCCTGTGTGAGAGGGGGATCCCAAAAAACTAATACGACAATTGGATTTGACTCTCCCTAGCTCAGGATGCTAATTTTTGTTTTGAAAACTTTGGAGAGTTGTACTCACAGCCTAATCCAAAGTGCTAACCCTAGTCTACTGTTGGTGGAAGATCCTAAAAACAAAAAATGTTCTAGATAATTTTTAATTAGAATTCATTTTACAACTGTTCTTTACTCAAAGGGTGTACGAAAGTGAAACTGATGGAATGAGGACTCAATTCCCAAAAAAATGCATGAAAGATGATAAGAAATCTTTTCTTTTCAATGAACGCCTATTTAAGGGAAAGAGAAAGAGTCATTTTCACTTTCAAAGACTAATATGAAATGTCCTCAATCAATCGGTTCTCAATCGAATTCGATGCAATGCTAAAGAAATTTCCAAAATGCCTTCTAATATACCAACCAATCACTAAAATGTATCTTTGTCGTTTGTATGTGAATGATGATTCAATGCAAAAAACTTCTCTTACTAAATACCCTTTCAGATCAAAGAGATTCAGACAAGTATAAGCAGATTTCGCACAAATGACACACACCCTCTTGCTATGATTGAAACAAAAAGCAAACAGAAAACAAAAGATAACAAAGAAAAATCAAACAATTCACACAAAAAGAAGATATTTAAGAACAATGACCTCAAATAACCAAATAAGATGATTCACAGATTGCTGATGCCCTTCACCAGAGTTGTCGAAAAGGAGAGAAGAAAACAGTGGATTGATTTCAAACTCTCAATAGCAGAAAAAATCAAAGATAAAGAAGAATGCCACAAAATATGAACAACAAGGTGCTTATTCCTCAGAAGTAAGGATGTCAAAGGCCAATGGGGAGACACATTGAATCACAAAGAACTTCATCAAGTGAAAAAACAGGGTCTGGACCTCAAAAAGTGCAATTTTGTAAGGTATTTGTGCAAAGGAGAGGTTGGTGCTCTGGTGTAAGGGACACCAAAAAGTTATAAAGCTCTGTCTAAGACTTCCAGGGAGTGATGGTGCTAGGCTAACATAGGCACAGGGGCGCCAGGCTTCAAAAACTCAGAAAATTGCCCAAAAACCCAAAATTTCAGTCAAGTTTTGTCAATCAAGATGCATGCAATGGGGTAAGGAGTCAATCAATGTATGAAATCAAACATATGGGGTGAGAAAGGTCTAAAAAAAACAAAGTGTAAGACAAGGTCTATGAGGAAGACCAAAACTGAAAAGTTTCGATTCGTCCCCAGTGGAGTCGCTAATTTCTGTTGAAGGAAAATCTCCCTGTGGACAGGTAGATCTCCTCTTGAGATATAGACTCTTAACTCTTAAGACAAAAGATGCTTATCATGGTCATTGAATTCCTTTTAGACCTAGATAAACTAATGTATGAGTAGGAAGGAGAAAAGAAGTACCTTTTACTGGTGTTTGTCCCTGCACAGTTCGAGTTGGGCTCCAATCTTTCTCTCCTCGAGAAGCCCTGTAGACAAACAAGATACAACCAACTTCATACGTTGCTGAGATTAGCTTAAAATAGATCTATCTACTTAGAGACAAGTTCATGTGAGATCAAACACAAACTAGAAAGAAACAGGCCAAGCATATTATATATATATATATATATATATATATATATATATATATATATATATATATATATATATTATGTCTGGAGGAATCAACAACTAGTTGGGCACTGTTAGGACCACATATTGTACTCTTTTTGCCCATACTTTTTGCTAT
>ML784354.1:995506-1015385 GCA_009831015.1 Picea engelmannii
TCATGAAAGAGTGTTAGTACTGAGTCTCTGTTTGAGAGTAAGGGTCCTGTTCTCTGATTACAAGATAGTTGTTCTTTCCCATTGCAATGTTATTTTAAAATGTAATCCAGGATTCTTAATTTGAACTATAAAGAATTGCAATAAGGGAGATTTCTTTCCCGTGATACAATTCAGAGCTTCAGTTCATTTCAGCAAGTTAGAATAGAATGATTTCCTTACTACAATACTAAGTGCTTTTGGAATTGAGCATATATAGTGCGCAGCTATCTTTGAAACAAAAGACTTCCCTGGGTTGATAATTTATGTTTCACTTGGTTGTTTGAAATTAATTAAGCAATTATAGTGACCAACAGGCACGTGCTCGCATTACATGTGGCCGTGTTATCCAACCGCTACCATTATAACCTCCAGGTGTGCCCATGATTCCCCTTACACAACACACAAGGTAAGTCAGGGGGAGTTGAACTCAAAACCTCATGGAACTTCATTTTCATGGCACTTGCCAATTGAGCTGCCCCCCGGGAGCGACCAAGCATATTATATTGATAAGAACAACAACAAAGAAAACTTACAACAATCGATGTGAGTGTAGCTGCTTCGTCAAGTCCTCCTTGTCTAACCCTTGCTCAGAAGACCCATGATCAGAATGACAATAACTTCACTGATTATTCTCCTCCACTTCACTGTGTGTTTCCTATGAGATCATAGGTTTCATGCTTCCAATCTTTCCCCCCTTTCACCATGAGAGAGCCTTCTTATATAGGTTTAGAGAGGCCCAACCACTTGAGATATATTTAGGGTAAGTTGAGGATTTTCCTCCTTCATTTAGGGATCTTCCCGAAGATCATGGCTTGACCAAGGATTTGAATCCAACTGCCTTCCAAGATTGAAGAGATCTTTCCCCCATTCTTCTCAACAAACCAACTTCTTCCCAGAATAGGTAGCGCTCCTTCAAAAGGGTAGTCATAGCGTTATAACGCTCCCTAGTAAGATATAGGGGGGTACCAACACTCCTAACAATAGAAAAAATCCTCCAAAAGGGTTGTCAGAGTGTTATAACGCTCCCTAATAGTCTATAGGGGGGCACCAACACTCTTGAGAGAGGTATAGGGGAGCACTCTCCTCTAAAAAATCAATTTTTGTGGTTCTTTCAGATGGAAAGAGGTTCATAAACCCAGTTAACCATTCCTCTTATTCCAAATCAAATGTTTGAGGTGTTTCAAATGTCTTTCTGATGTCATTATAGGTACGACATAGGCATTATGGCAGTATGATTTTCCTGACATTTGCAACACTTGTGAGAAAAATGCGACACTTGCAACACTTGTAATGATGACACTTGTGACACTATTGAAGTGAGTAATTTCGATGTGTAACAAAAACATAATCCATATTTTCCATTTCCTTGTCCTCCATAGTCAGTTACTCCTCCACAAGGACAAACACACATTGGAGTTAACTTTGTTCATCCCTCTCCCATTTATCAATTTCAAAATTTTGAACAATTGAATATGGAAAATCTATCCCATCAGCCGAATAATGCCAAAAATAAAGGTAAAAACTGAAACAATAATAACCTAGGACCAGGAGGAAATAATCCCCAACAAAACCAACCTGCTAGGGGCAACCAACATCAGGTTAACCCAAACCCCCAAGGGGACAATAACAAAAAATGCCAAGGGAGGAAAAATAACAACAACCTCCACACAAACTTCCCTTGCACTCTTTGAGGTGATCATGGTCATTATACTCACCATTTCCCCCAAATTCCTGACTTCAAATGGATGAAAGACTCCATGAATGCGCCATGTCCTCTAGCATCATCTGCTCCTCAGAAGGCCCCACAACATTATTTACAACAACCACCCCTGACCATGTTGAAAAACCCTATTCCACACCAAGGTGTGATGAATACCCAACATGAGATGCATCCCGCCCCACCACAAATGGGACAGTATCAAAGCCCTGGAAACCCAGTGGATCACAATATCCTCCTCACTAGCAAAGAAGAAATTATTCTGCAAACGCACAATCGTCAATACAGTGCACCCCCGAACGCTACTCCTACCACTTTGGAATAAGCCCTAGCTACAGCCAAACAAGCCTTGATGATTCCACACCCTAACACCGAACCCACTAGTCATATCCCTCGCATCCTGCTATGACAGAATTTCAACAACCCTCAGGATAGGGTGGCACACAATTACATTTTGGTTGATGACTTGCACAATATCATGCAACCATGTCGATATTGGAAGTCCTCCAAACTTTTCCAACTCAATGAAAATCCTTGCTTTCCGCCTTGGGGGAAGTCGACCCAATAGATACTAGACTCATCACATTTGATCTATATTGTGGGGAACCTCGTCTCCCCACTTTGGTATCTTTCCAGATACCAATTAAGATTCAGAACATGACAGTTCATCGATGTATCATTAATGAAGGTGCATCCACATGCATCATGTCCAAAATTGTATGGAAGAAACTTGGTGTTGGGTCGCAAAAATATGACACTTTATTCATCTTTCATATACCATTTGTCGCCTTTATTTCCATTTCATTCTTCCATAAAACCATAATTATCGTCACTTTCATAAAAACATATGGGTTTACATTTCCATTTTCCAAATTATTTATTTTGAGTATTTTAAAGAGAATTTGTGATTAAATACTAGAAAATTAACATATTATTATTATATCTCAAAGTTGGATGAGTTTTGTGATGACTACAGGCATAATTGAAGATTTTCACAAAGTCAAAAGTCACCACTTAGCTTCAAATTCGAATTTCATCTTCAAGCTTTGATTTGGAGATAATCATTTAAGCTAACTTCAAGGAGAACATCATGGATAGAATATCTTATCCAAGATATTTGTGGAGGATTTGAAGGGATAGGTTGAGAGAAAAGTGGATCTATAATTATGAGTTTGTTATCTTTATTCATGTATAAATAAGCGGGTTCTCTCCTCATTTGAGAGGAGGCCTCTCTTTGGAATAGAGAATAGAAGAATAGAGTGATTGAGCTTTGATTCATAGTCTTGTAGTTTTGAGATAGTGATTTTCATTATTTGTCATGTATTGGATTGTTTTAATGCAAGATTTTACTTTCTCATAGTGGTTTGTCGTTTACCTTTTTGTCGTGTGTTGTTGTAGATGTTTTTAAAATTCTTTCATTAGATTTAATTTACGCACTTTCATGTTTTTATAGATTAATTCTAGATTTCATGCTTTCGTAGCTAGATTAAGTTTTTTCTTTCATAGTTAGATTATGTCTCATTTGATTTCGTAGATTCAGTTTTAGTCTCAATTTTATGTAGCATTAGGATAGTTTCCTTTCATAGATTAATTGCATATTTTGTGCTTTCTTAGATTTAGAATCAACGACAGTAGTTTAACATGTTTCTTTTCGATCATTAGCATAGATTAGAAATCCTCTTACCATGCATATACTTTGTGTACATCTCATAAGATTACGACTCCAGATTGATAATTTATGTCGCAATTACTATCATATAATTCGCTTGACATTTTGGTGTCGTTTCTGGGGAGGTGTTAAAAGGGTTAGAGTTAGATTTTATTTTTTAGTTGTGTGCAATTGATTTTATTTTATGCAAAAGTGTGTTTTTATTTTTTATTTTTGATGAGCTAACCGTGCGAACAGATAACCTGGTGATAGCAAGGTCTCAGTAACGCAAGGAGTTCAAGTTTGGCGTGTTTTATTTTTACAAATAGTTTTAATTTCTTAGTTTGGATTGTGAATTAGTTTATGCTTTCATCCTAGTTTGCTTTTGATTTTGTAGTCATTTCACACTTGTTTTACACTTGTTTCGTACTAGTTTTCATTTTCGTTTTTTTTTCTAGTATTTGGTTTGATTTTCATTAAAATGATTTTTCAATGAGCATAAGTCTAGATCAACTCACTCGGATCCTAGCAAAATTCGAGATCCCTTCTTCTTGGGAAGAGGAGATATTGACAACAGCTGAAAACTTAATTACTCCCCCAGAGGCAAATGAAGAAACAATATTCGAAGAAGCATTCTGCACATCTGATGACGAACAATTATGTGAGCAGGAGATCGAGGATAATAACGAGGAATTGTGATATGATCTAAGGAGTGAAAACTGTGCCTACAAAATCCTTATTGAACAATGGTTTCAAGCAGGTACTAGGTTAGATCCATTCAATTTTTCTTTTTATTTTGTTAATTTACAATTTCAATCGTCAATTTCGCATGTTTATGTCTATTTTCGATTATCATTTGAAAAATTCACAATGAACATATTCTTGTTACTGTTGCGTTCATGGTTACATTGGATCTTTGACTACACTTAATCAATTTCTAATTTTCAGTTAAAAGTAGGGTAGGTAGGTTCAAAGGAATAAAATATATCAGTTTTAGTTTTTTTTTGCTTTCAATAAGTATGCTATCCTCCGCGCTTAGTGCGATCTCAAGGATCAGAAAGTAGGATGTCTCTAATGTTTTTAGGAAAAATAACATATTAAAAAATTTTCTTCCATTTTCGACTTGGGATCCCCATTTGCTAAAAAACAATTTTTTTTTCTGAATTTCCAATCTTTGTTTTTTTTTTAAACTAATAATGCAACAAATAAAAAATAACTAAATAAAAAAATAAAAAAAAACAACAAAACAAAACTTAAAAATTATGGTTGTGTTATTTTAATATAATTTTTTTTTAAGCTTGCGATTGATTGTATTGTGCATGGCCTTTGAAGCTTACGCCCACACTGAAACCTGCAAAACATAAAAAAAATTCATCAAAACCAAAAAAAACTAAAAAAAACACAAAAACACAAAACACAGAAACCCTAGTTGCCTGTGCAAGAGGTATAGGTTGTTCATTGTTTGCACAACCCATCTTCAACCTAGAATAAAAGGTGCATACAAAAATGAATAAAATGCATCTGGAAAACCTTCGTTGTAGAGCTTTTCTTGTGTAGAAGATGGCCATCCCACACTGCTAGAACTTCGATTGAATGTTTCACCACCTTCTCCGACATGCTATGGTCTAACTAAATGCGGTAATGGTAGTATTTTTCGTTCTTTCCCTTATTTATGGAAAAAAATCTGGAGCCAATGGACCCACTATCAATGCGGCCCTTGCCCCTACACTCCTGGGTGTTGAAACTTTATTCTTTCCCAAGAATGATATCTTGCGTGAATGATCAAATTGCAATCCTTCTTGACTTCTGGAGGCATATGTTCGCTCTACTTGTATAATCTAAAGAAGAATTATCCTTCCATGTCGATGAAGTCAGACTTTCTTGTATGCATGCTATGCCTTCCTAGTCTTGTGCCACTGCCTCTGCTAGCTCTTCAAACCCTCAGCCTGTCAGATATAGAAACTGATGCATTTTTAGCCTCTTGGGATTTTTTTTGGAACTTTAACCTCCCGAAGAAAAAAATCGATCAAAAACTAAAAAGTGGTCACACGACGCTGGAATATTAAAAGAACAATCTCTAAATGGCCAAACCTATGAGTTGTATAGCCAAATATTGGCATTCAAAATCCATAAACGGATTTTTCGGAAGTGTTGATTTATTAGCAAGAGAATATAACACCAGAATTAAGATCTCCTAACTGTAATCCCAACCTGTGGGGATCATTGACCTTACTAACATGGATATCCGTTTACCTATGTTAGTATACGTATCTCAAGAAAACTAGCCAGGATATGATCAAACACTTGTTGCATTAACGTCCGGCAATATTATCATTTGATTTATTAGAGATTTGGTTAATGAATATCTTCCCCTGTAATATTTGTAGTCCAATTAGGGAAATGGTTGTGCGTCAGTTTCAGGTGGTTACACCCTAGGAGGAACATGAAGAGGAAGAAATTATAATAACCCTTCCAAACCTAGGTTCAGAATTCATTCCCATCCTTTCTAGACTTCAATCAGTTGACTCACATGTAGTAAGAAATGTGTTTCACTCTGCAATACATGCTGCAATTCAAGTTGACAGTAAACATTCTGATTTTCCAGCTTCTCTAGAAGAACTCAAATCATCTGCACAAGAGCATGTAGAGTATATGCTTGGTGAAGATGATGACACACCTCTCCTTGCAATAGATGACAATATAAAGTATGAAGTGAAAAAACATCTATCGGAGTTGTTTGCCATTTTTGAAAAGAAAATGGCATCTCTGTTATCTGACACAAAAGATGTCCTAGAGGACCACGAAAACCACATTTTAAAATTTTTGGCCGACTTCTTATGGTTGTGTCACATTTTGCCTAAGATGGATCTTTTAACTGATTTTGTCAGCAAGTGGACAGAAGCTTCAGATAACCTTTTTTTTTAACATAGCTAAGGATATAAGATTTAGTTCATGCTTATGGAAACAAACTTGAAGATGATTGAAATTATAGGAAAGGTTTTGGAAGCAGTGGGATATGGCAATGTAATCCTTTCTGCTCCAAGGCGAACACATCTGGTGAAACTTTGGTTACCCTTTATAAGGGAAACAAAGCCACAACTTGACCTACAATTTTTTTTATGAGAAAATGCCTTACCAAATGGATAATGATCTCTGTCAAAGCATAGAATCTATGCTCATTTACCTGGTTCTAGCATTGCCTTCTAATGATTAGGATGAAATTTTGGCCGACTGGCTTAAAACAAAGCAAGAAAGATACCCAGATTTAAGTGACGCTTTTGATGTGTGGTGTTACAGATCCAAAGCAGCAAAGAGGAGACTGTCTTTGGATCTAAATGGTGTTAGTAGTACCCCACAGTGTGCAATATTGGTCATTAATATATTTGTATGCCCTTTGCACATTCAATCATTTCATCATTTTTGTAGGAATAAATACACCTACGAAACCTCAAAAAACCATAAAAATCATAAAACCACTAAAATAAAGAAAAACATTATAAAAATCAAAATTAGAAAAATCAAAACATCACAAAATACATAAAAATTATAAAACTGCCATATTGCAAATGGACATTCTCTAATTTCTGAAAACAATGTTCTTAACGCTAATTTGTTTTTCTTGATTCACTTCAAGCAACAATCAACACTGGAATAAGAGCGCAATAATAGGTATAAGAACGCATTGCATTTATTTTACTTTGCCGCATTCGTACTTATTTTTGCATGTTATGTTTTTCTTCAAACATTTCACAAGTTTTCATGCAGGAATTGGTACTAAGCTTTTTTAGGTTCAGAGCTGGTCACATCTCATGATGAAGTGATTTTCGAGAATCACAAAATATTTTCGTGAAACATGCCTTGTTGGACACTTTGAAGGATCTAATCTCCATACATCTCATGACGTTTGCAGTTACACAAGAAACCGTTCATAAACCCATTTGCGTCATAAATACCTGCATTTCTCCTTCCAAGTTTATTCATCATCCATGTCGTGAAGTCCATTTTCCATGTCCTTATCCTTCATGACTTCGCATGGGCCTACCTTTTTGAGTCACATACATCTCTTTCCTCTTTTCCATTCATTTTGCCTTGCAAATAAAACCATTTAGTTCCCTTTTTGACAACTACATTACCCTGCTTTCTTTTTCATACACACTGTTGCTACCAAGGCCTTTTCATCTATAGTCCTACCAATCATTTTGTAAAAACTTGCGTTGACTGATGTGGGATTACTTAAGGCCCACCTTTCAACAAGTCTTACCCCATCCACCTTAGCACCTTATCTGGGATATATACTAGAGTCCATTTGAGTACCTAGAGGCTTGCATGCCTTAATGGCAAGTTCTCTCGCTGAAAATCATGGGAATACATCATTGTCCCTTGATCATCAGATCTTGCAAGTGGCTCGACATCAGGTCATTCATTTTCACTTTGCAGGATGTACTCAAGTACCTTGGCACTCATTGACATCAATGATGAGTTGCCTCACATTGGTTAACGACATTCATCAATGGTCAATAATCCAATGAATTCTCTTCATGCTCAACATCGACACATTCATTCGCATGACTAGAATTGTACCATTAGGTTTTGAAGCAAGTGACGACTATAAACTTTTCCATGACTCCATCAACAATTGCAGCAATATTTTTCTATCCATATGAGAGTACCATAGTTCCACTTCCATAGTTCCTCTTTTCCATGATACACCAACAACGATTTAGATTCCTCCACTTCATATTCTTTGATCAAGCAGTTCTAGCCGTCGCAACTACAGTAGAATTCACCTTTCACATGATCATACAACAGTGACATCTTCCATGCTCCAACAGCTGCATCGGCCATATTCCTATTGCATAGTTCATCAAATTTTTGGGTAAGTGGAGGTATGTTCTTTTCTAATCTTTAATCATGCAATTCCTTAAGTGATAAAAATAGATAAATTTGGAAAATTTCCTTACCTTAGTCTTCTCCTCATTGATGACTTATCATTTCCAATACATGCATGTTTCTAATATTATGACTTGTAGCAAGAAAATAAGTAAAACAAACAAATGTTGTTAACACAAGAACCAACATTTGTCATATTGATGGTTTTCACACAAGAACTAACCATAAGAAATATTAGCTACCACTCATGTATCTCATCATGAAATGATTTATTATTACACATCATCATCATGAAAAACCGCAGCTAAGATGCCAAAAGCCTAAAGAGAATTCATGCAAAGTTGCATGAGGACATGCAACAAGTTCAGTTCGGGGGAATGTTGGGTTGCAAAAATACGACACTTTATTCATCTTTCATATACCATTTGTCGCCTTTATTTCCATTTCATTCTTCCATAAAACCATAATTATCATCACTTTCATAAAAACATATGGGTTTACATTTCCATTTTCCAAATTATTTATTTTGAGTATTTTTAAGATAATTTGTGATTAAATACTAGAAAATTAACATATTTTCATTATATCTCAAAGTTGAATGAGTTTTGTGATGACTGTAGGCATAATTGAAGATTTTCACAAAGTCAAAAGTCACCACTTAGCTTCAAATTCGAATTTAATCTTCAAGATTTGATTTGGAGATAATCATTTAAGCTAACTTCAAGGAGAAGATCATGGATAGAATATCTTATCCAAGATATTTGTGGAGGATTTGATGGGATAGGTTGAGAGAAAAGTGGATCTATAATTATGAGTTTGTTATCTTTATTCATGTATAAATAAGTGGGTTCTCTCCTCATTTGAGAGGAGGCATCTCTTTAGAATAGAGAATAGAAGAATAGAGTGATTGAGCTTTGATTCATAGTCTTGTAGTTTTGAGATAGTGATTTTCATTATTTTTCATGTATTGGATTGTTTTAATGCAAGATTTTACTTTCTCATAGTGGTTTGTCGTTTACCTTTTTGTTGTGTGTTGTTGTAGATGTTTTTAAAATGCTTTCATTAGATTTAATTTATGCACTTTCATGTTTTCATAGATTAATTCTAGATTTCATGCTTTCGTAGTTATTTTAAGTTTTTTCTTTCATAGTTAGATTATGTCTCATTTGATTTCATAGATTCAGTTTTAGTCTCAAGTTTATGTAGCATTAGGATAGTTTCCTTTCATAGATTAATTGCATATTTTGTTCTTTCTTAGATTTATATTCAATGACAGTAGTTTAACATGTTTCTTTTCGATCATTAGCATAGATTAGAAATCCTCTTACCCTGCATATACTTTGCGTACATATCATAAGATTACGACTCCGGATTGATAATTTATGTCGTAATTACTATCATATAATTCAATCGACACTTGGATCCCCTGATATAATACCATCATCCATCACTTTGAGAGCTTATGATGGACGACCATTCTCTCCTGAAGGGCTCTTTCAAAATGTCCCCATTGAACTTGGGGGAAAAACCATCCTTATCAACATTGAGGTTATCGACACCCCACTCAATTACAACATCTTATTTGAACGTAACTACATGTACGCTATGAAGGCCATGACCTCTTCCATGTTTTGAATGATGGTATTCCCCCACAATGGGAAAAACATCACCATCGACCAAGTTTCACATTATGAGCCTAACCACTCCTCCAACATCGATAATATCTTACCTCTTGCCCGCACTAGTTTCGACGCATATCCACTCATGGATATGGCCCCCAGAATTTTCAAGGACCCATCCTTGTTGGGGGCATACCACGGAGCACCACCTCTTATACATCCCTCAGCACAAGTGTGTTTCATATCTTCTAATGGAACTGAAACTGGAGATACCATTCCTCCCACTGAGACTTCTCCACCCCTCGACGTCGCACCAATTGAAGAAATTCTACCTCAGGAATTACCCAAGAACCCTGCGACACCACTTATCCCAGATTTCACCCTTCCCCAAGGGAAAATCCTAATTTGGGAGACAATCCCCCAAGCCATCACTCATATTCCCTTCTTCTACCCCCCACCGGGAGTACAAGCTTTTTAGGTAGCCGCAACACTTACCCTTCCCAACATGGTGCTTTCCATTCCAATATGGTATCTACTCCCACCCATGATGGTTCCTCAACCATCCCTCCCTCCCCAATAATAGGGTATCTCGATGCAGATTCTAGTACTAACTCCGAACACACCACCCTCACCCCCAATCACCAGCACCACTGCTACGGTTGGGGGAAGACGAAAGAAGAAAGAGCCCACTGCTCCACTTCTTCCCCGAGTTCAACCTCCTTGCACACTATGTGAAAGAGAGGGACACCCCACTGATATATGTCCTTCTCTTCCTAAGTTACAAAATTTAATCCAACTCCCTTGTGCACCCACACTACTCATCGGTTCACCAAGAACACATAACACTACCACCGCGTCCCCTACTGCAGGTAGTAAAGGGATATGAACCAAATTCGCTTGTTCCATCTGTTCAAAGTATGGCCACTATAACCATCATTGCCCAGATTTACCTCAATTTTGACAAATGCTAATGACAGTACGCCAAACCTTTCAACAAGAGACCTCTCCAACAACACCTTCGGGTACCCATGTCACCGACATCCATTATGTCTCGACCTCATTCAACAAATGAATGAGATTCCCTTTCTCTCTTTGTGACTCACTTGCCCATTTCACGTACCAGTGTCCTTTGATCATTTAATACCGACATTGTCAAATTCCCCTTATTCAAGATCATTTGACCACTTCACCTCCTGTGATGCAATTGATTCCCCCTATCCCTTCTCCAGATACTATTTACATCACCTCCCCTGAACCTAAGTTACTCCCTACCCCTCCATGGTTCATGGATAGACTGTCTGAGGATTTTCCCCCAAATCCTCCCAATTCTTCGGTTCATTTCCCTCAAGAAATATTACTCCCTACCACGGTTTATAACCCATAGTGTTTAGAGATTTGGTTTATGTCAAGCATGCCATCGCACTATAATTTCAATGCCCCCTCTATGTCTTATCCACCTGAAGAAAATCACACAGACACAATCACCAATGTTACTTCTTTGGATCCCCTATATTCCCACATTTTCCACTATGACAAAGATATCCTGGAAGAACTAACTACCCCCGATTGCCCATGGAATGCGCTCCATCACCGATATCTTTTTCTCTCACAGGAAGCCTTTGACCCTCCTATCCAAGCCTCCATATGTGAAATTAAAACCAAGGATTTTATCCCATTTAGGCATATATATTGGTTCAATAACCCTATCCTTGCCCTCGATTCTTTTGAAGAGGGAAACATGGCCAACATGTCCCCCACTGTCAAAATTGACATTTCCATCAAACCAGGAATCATAGAAGAAATCACCATTGACGTTGCATGCTCCCCTAATGTAAGGTATATAGAGAAGTAGTGGTTGGGCCCAGAGGGCCCATAGTGATAATAGTGGAGGCCATTCAATGTAATGTGGACTAGGTCCACTATATTATTAAATAAGGTCCACTATGGTAGTTAGATATAATAAATGTAAGAGGACTTCTTAGAAGGTTCTACTTCTAGAAGATTTCTCCTCTAGAATGTTCTTAGGTGATGGTAGCACTATATAAAGGGGTTCAAGCAATGTAATGGGACATGAAGAGAATTATTGTATTGGGAGCGGTATCTCAATAGGAGGATGCCCCCTCGAAGAGGCAAGTGAACATGAAAGGATCCCTTCCAGAATAGGATCCATTGTATGGTGTTTCCCTACCTCAAGGGTTTGGTAATAATAAAGTGTGGTTTCTTCTATATTTCTTTGTGGATATATTGTGTATTCAGTATTTGGGTGATTATATTTGTAGATCTATTCAAGTTCTTAACAAGTGGTATCAGAGCACTTTTCTTGGCAAACATTGTGGGAAAATATTTTTTATTTTTGCAGATTTGTTTTTTGGAGAAGAAAAAAGAGGGCTGCGACATTCCAGAAATTTTTGGTATATTTATGTAAAAATTTTGAAGAAAAAGGTTGTATATATGAGTTCCTCTCAGAAAAACACCCAAGTTGAAAAAATAAATCGACCGAAACAGAGTCTGGGAAGTCAAGATATTGAAGTTTTAAAATCTGCAATTTTTCAAGGTTTTTTCCATGGACGACGACGCAGTTTTATTTTATTTTATTTTTGTAGCATCTGGAGGCCAAATTTGCCCACTAAAATTATAGATCTGAGTTCCTCTCACAATTTCACCCAATTTCCAAAAATAAATCAGCCGAAACGGAGTCTGAGAAGTGAAGTTATGAGCATTTTAAATTCATCAGTTTTTCAAGGTTTTTTTGGAAAGCTTCGCAATTTTCTGCAGTAATTTATTGTTCTATTTTTTGGGTTTTTTCGTGACAGTGATGGGACTGCAGAGTTCATAAATTTTCATAGGGTGTTCAGATGGATATTTCTTCTCAAACCCTCAAATAAATTATACATATTACTGAATCATTCAAAGCCTAATTGTTTGACACATTGAATGACAGATTAGATGGCTTTGTAGATGGCCTCAATGATAGTTTTTGTAGTATTCAAGATTCTTTGGATAACATGTAGGAGATATTTCTTATGGTAGACCTCATGGATGAATGTAATAAAGAAATATATTCTTGGTATGATTTTGAGGCCGATTGCGATGATTGGTATATGGATAGTTGTCATTTCTGGGATGACAACCACTTCCATCTTTTATTTGATGACTCTACTCCACCTTCTATAGAGAACATCAATGTCCCACATCAGGAGCTAGTTACCAGTGTCCAACCTGCATATTCTACAATGGTATTATTCCTTCTAGATTCATCTTTGATCATCTCCCACTATGTATATGGATATTCTTATTTTGATCCACATGATAGGTGTCAGTATTGGGAGCATCATTTTCAATTAGTTATTGGGTGTCGATATCTTCCATGTGGGGTTCACATGAGCAATTAGACATGGGACCCTAGTTTAAAATGGTAGTTGGAATACTTCAACATGGTGGCTAGTAGGCTACCATTTCTCAATGGGACCCTGGTTCTCTAGTCTACTTCAGCACCATGGTCCACACTTATCCATGGGATCCTGGTATATGGTTGTACATCAAGCATTGAGGACAATGCTTTCATAAGGGGGATGGAATGTAAGGTATACAAAGAGGTAGTGGGGGGTCCAAGAGGTTCCATAGTGATAATAGTGGAGGCCATTCAATTTAAGGTGGACTAGGTCCACTTTATTATTAAATAAGGCCAACTATGGTAATTAGATATAATAAATATGTAGTTAGATATAATAAATGTAAGATGAATTCTTAGAAGGTTATACTTCTAGAAGATTCCTCCTCTTGAATGTTCTTAGGTGATGGCAGCACAATATAAAGGGGTTCAAGCAATGTAATGGGATATGAAGAGAGTTATTGTATTTGGAGCGGTAGCTCAATAGGAGGATTCCCCCTCAAAGAGGCAAGTGAACAGGAGAGGATCCCTTCCAGAATAGGATCCATTGTATGGTGTTTCCCTACCTCAAGGGTTTGGTAATAATAAAGTGTGGTTTCTTCTATATTTCTCTGTGGATATATAGTGTATTCAGTATTTGGGTGATTATATTTGTAGATCTATTCAGGTTCTTAACACCTAAGGAACTCACAACTTACAAATCTCTCTTTCAAGAATATCGTGATATTTTTTCCTGGTCATATACAGAGATGCCCAACCTCGATCCTTCTATAGTCTAACATTGCATCGACACATGGCCAGATGTTGCCCCAGTCCATCAAAATCAACACGCACTTTGCCCATCCAATGCTATGGATATCAAAGCCAAAATTGACAAGTTACGCATTGCATGATTCATATACCCCATCACATACATTTCATGGGTATCTAACGCTATCCTCATTAACAAAAAACAGGGCACTATTCGTGTTTGCACCAACTTTCATGATCTCAACCATGCTTGTCCCAAAGAAAACTTCCCAACCCATTTCATCGACCAAATTATCGATGAATGTGCCGGCCATGAAGCCTTGTCCTTCATGGATGGGTTCTCCAGCTACAATCAAATCCAAATCCATCCAACAGATTAGTACAAAACCACATTTACCACCCCATGGGGTGCTTTTTCTTATCATGCCATGCCTTTTGGACTAAAAAATGCAAGTTCTACATTCCAACGGACCATGACTTATGTTTTCCATGATCTTGCTCGTATTATTCTCACTTATTTGGAAGACCTCACTGCTCGATCCATGAAACAATATCAACATCTAGACGAATTACGAGTCATCTTTCAATGATGTCCCCAGTACGATATCTACTTGAACCCCATCAAGTGTGTATTTTGAGTCACCGACGGACACCTCCTTGGGTTCATCATCTCCCAACACAGCATCAAAGTAGACCCCCTCAAGGTCCAAGCTAGCACATAAATTCCACCACCTAGGAATTTGTGCCAACTGCAAAGCCTACAAGGCAAAGCCAACTTTTTACAATGTTTTGACCCAGATTACGCCACTCACGTGCATGGTTTCCTTCACTTAATGCATCATGATATCCCATTTTTATGGGATGAACATGCCCAAACTGCTTTTGATTATTTAAAAGAAGCACTATCCAATGCCCCTTTGATTAGTCCTCCTGACTATGATCATGATTATATCCTCTACTTGTCATCCTCAACCATCTTAGTAGCAGGAGTTCTCATCCAACTAGGGGATGATGGCCGCGAGCATATTATTTACTACATCGGTAAAAATCTTTTAGGACCACCCCTAAAATGCAACCATGAGGAGAAACTCATCCTCACAGTTGTCCTCACAATCGAAAAACTACGTCATTATATCTTTCTTCACACTACCAAAGTCATGGCAGATTCCAACCCCATGCAGTACTTGCTTAGTCGACGACAGATTAATGGAAAATTTACCCGATGGATCGTCATCCTTCAGGAATACAACCTAGAGTTTTCAACTCCCAAAATGAAGAAAGCACTTTTTCTCTCTGAACTCATCATGATGTTTCCCTCAGAAGCTAGAGGATCACCCGTCAATATGAACTTTCTTGACAAACACCTCTTCTACATCCCCTCAAATGACCCCTGGTATGGAGACCTTCTCGTTTACCTTTGGAAACAAAAGTTTGGGTCTCATCTCTTGCGCGATGATCGTCGATGACTTCGCCATTAGGCCCCTTGGTACCTCCTCATTGGTGACGTTTCATATCAATGTGGGTTCGACACCTTCCTCCACTAATGTTTGACCATTGACGAAGTAGACATTGTCTTGAATGATTTCCATATTGGCGCTTGCCCTGGCCACCTTTCAGGTATGTCCAACACCCCAAAATTCATTCAAGTAGGCTACTTTTGGCCCATATTGTTTCATGATTTCATCCACGTTGTCAAGCAATGTGACAAATTCCAGCTTTATGCAAACAAAGCATGAGCGCCATCGACTCTTCTACATACAGTCATCACCATCAACCCCTTCTGCAAATAGGGCATAGAATTTATGACTTGCAACCCTCCATCTAGTAATGGAAACAAGTACATCATCATGGCCATTGATTACTTTACCAAATGGGTCGAAGCCATGCCTACCTTCAACAACAATGCATTTTTTCTTCAATCACATCATTACCCATTTTGGATTTCCACTACAGTTAGTCTCTGATCATGGTAAACACTTTGAGAATGACATATTCATCAAAATCTCCTCAAGGTTAGGCTTCTCCCATGAGTTTTCCTCCCGATACTACCCTTAGTCCAACAAACAAGTCAAGGCTGTTAATAAAGTCCTCAAAACCATGTTGCAATGCACTATCAACAAACATAATACCAACTGGCATCATATGTTGTTTTCATCTTTATAGGATTATTTCATGATAGACAAAACGATTACTAGTTTTACACCGTTTCATCTCGTCCATGGGATTGAGGCCACCCTTCCCATCGAGTGTGAAATTCCCACATTGTGCACTACCATCAAGATATTACCTGACATTGCTCCAATGGAGAAAAGCTTGCTGAACTTAGAGTTGTTGCATGAATATCGTTGGTCTTCCTTACAAAACAATGAGGCAGCTAAGAAATGGTCAAAGGCCACCTTTGACCTCCATCTCAACCTTCACTCATTTAACGAAGGCGATATCATCCTAGCCTACGATATCGCTCATGATACTCTCGGTCATGGGAAATTCGATTCATTATGGCATGGACCCTACATCGTCCAACATTGCCTCCACTAAAGGAAAATACATCCTAGCCTCTCTAGAAGGCTATCCTCTAAAGAACTTGTTAACGGGTTGTACTTAAAGAAGTTTTACACTTGAGGGTAGTCATTCTACACTAGATGTTTTCTTCATACACATTTGTAGAGTTTTTAGTCTTCTTTTTTTGCCTCCACTCCTCATGTATGATCTACCATTCGTATTATTGACAGATGTCTCCTCCATCGGCCTACCACATCGGTTACACTAATGGAGCTAGCCACTAGACATGGAATCTCTCTTTGGCCGTTTGGGCCCTCTACACCCCCTCACATGAACTACTCCACTCCAACGACATATGTTTTGGCTCGACAACCAACAACCAAGAAGAATATGCATTCATCATTGGCCTCCTCATCGAGGCCAGTCACCACCACATTTGTCACCTTAGTGTCTTATTAGATTCCCAACTTGTCGTCTTGCAACTCAACAATGTATACCGTGTCTGTGATCCTTGCCTCTTTCGCAAATGCCCGCAATTTAGAATCTTATCTCAACATTTTAATTCAATTACATTTACACATATTCCATGAAAATTTAATCAAATAGAAAATAACATGGATAACCTAGTGTTAGATTGGCATTTATCACATCAAGACATCATCACACATACATAAATCATGAAACATCTGTCACAACATATAGATTAGACATCATAAACATCACAACAAATTCACACAAGTAGACATCACAAAAGATCCCGAAAAGGTATATCCCTATATATATTGATCAATGTGTCATAAAATTTTACAAAATAGTACAACATGTACATCGCCTATAGGCAAGTGAGCCCCCTTCACTCCTATAGGTACAAAATGGGTGTCAAACTATCCTGTACAAAATGGGCTTATAGGCCTATATAAATACAAAAATATACACAATTGGCACTCATGGTGCCCCTAGAGAGCCCCCACTGGGTCCTCTATTGGCAGGATGTGCCCCACCAGTTGGGGGTCCTCCAGGTCCATGGGGCAGTCGCTCTATCATCGTTTCCCCCACTACATCTTCTCTACGGATCAAGGTCCGCAACTCTGTAGGGCCACCCACAAAATGTTCCAGGATTCTCTCATCCTGAATGTGGGACCACATGCCCTCTAGAATGCCCTACAATACCACTTCCAACCGGCATCAGAAATAATCTAACTCCCCGTCACCCTCTACTTGTGGAGCCCATGATGTCCCCGCACCTGTATCATCAAACCTGTGTCACCAATCGACTCTCGCTTCATCCACTAGCCTCACATCAACCTTGTCCCTTTGGCATCACTCTCCCACCTGCAACGGTCTCATTGGCCCCTAGAAATCCGACTCTCCAACTACCTCCTCCTCGAGGCCTTGAGGCCCTATTATCCCCGATATCTAGGGATAACTAGGAGATCATGTCTCGAGGCCCACAGGTCCTAGACATGGAGTACCGAGAGCAGGATTGACCTAAGCATGGCCCTGGAGGGCCCATCCTTCTTCTTCTTCACCAGATTTGTCCTGTCAGCAGCAGCAACATCCATCACCACCAGCTTGGACTTGCATCAGAGAAGACTCTTGCTCCATGAGGTAATTGGTCCAAGGTATCATGGTATGTGTCATGTTTGATCGTTATAACCTTCTTATATATGCATAAGGTTCCTTACATTTCTGACAACTGCTTGGATATTACACTAATCCACTTGACCATTGTCAGTATGATTAATGGGGTGACCTAACAAGCTGGTACTCATGGGTTTTGGTTAGCCACCAGGGGGGATTTGCAAAGCCATTGTCCACTACCACCATTCTATTATTTTACATCTTATCTCCCACACATCTATCCCATTCCCCTAGTTCGGCCATTAGGATGACCTTTTGAGGGTTATACTTTGTCTTGTGGGAAGAAGGGGCTAAAGGCCCAGGGGGTAAGAGCAGCTGGTAAGAGATAAAAGCCATAAGAAATGAAACCTAGAGATGCTTCGCCCAGGGATCCCCGAGAAGGTAATAAAAGGCCTCTCGATAAGAAACAAAAGGGACCCTAAGAAAAATAATAAAACAAGACCTAACCAAGAGGATGGGAGGTCTCATCATGTGCCGACCCATTATGTTCATAGGTATCTAGCAGTATGACATTGCCGTCATCTGGTCACCACGCCAGGGCAATGACCTTTGGTTGCATGGCCAAGGGAAAGGGGGTCTCATCACGAGACAACCTTATCATTTCTGGGAAAATACCAGTGGGTAACACTATCAGCTCTGGTCACCATGCCAAGGTAGTGTCCTCTGGTCAGACCTTGAAGTAAAAAGAAATAAAAGCAATAAATAAAGAATAAAGGCAATAAGGGTCTTGGAAAAAATGCATCCATGACGGGTACAACTCACCTCCTACAGAGGCACCCATAGACGACACCTGCCCTTGGTCTTACTATGGTTGGACATCCCTAGAACATATCACTTCATAAACATGGCTTGAATGATCTTCTGAGGAAACTTTCCTTTTCTTGTGGGTATTAGCCCAATAGGTTATTCTGTTGGTTTCTTCAGCTTTGTATACTAGATATGTGTAATGTATTTGAGATCTTAGATGATATGATAGGGATTTCATGCATGTATTTGATAAATTTAATGATGAAATATGATTGAAATTTCTATGATCCTGAGGACTGATGAGCCCATGGAGGGCGTAGTTTTTGATGTGCAGGACCATACCTGATGGACAGGTGCCAGAGGACCGGTACACATGGGGATATGATTAGTTCAGAACTCCATGGGGCTGAAGATCCCATCAGATGGTTGTTGGGATGGCAAATACATGACAACATTATGATGAGCCATTGCACGAGAAAGAAGAAGGACGTCCCTACCCAGGACACTTTGGCAGAGCCCGGCCTAGGGGGGATCACCCACTGCAGATGGGATGATTTCTTTTGATGAATAGGATGTAACCTGAGGCAGCTGGACTTTTTCTGGAGTGTGTGGCAGTGTGATAGGGTCACTTGGCATGTGTGGCAGCTTGGAGGAGCCCTAGAAGGGCCAACGTTATGCTTCCTAGATGCTGAGATTGCCCAAAAAGGGCCAACGTCTCCCTAAGAGGGGCCTGACGTCTCCTTTTTTATCTCATATTATGACATTTCTTAGCATTTAATGTAAAAACAGTGTAAAATTGAAAGTCAGCCTTGTCGACTGTTTTAATGACCTAATTTTAAAATTAAAGGTCATTTGGATGATATAAATAGAGGACGTTGCCTCTCATTTTCACATAACATAACTCACTCTCTTGTGAGAGATCATTTTTAGTCTTT
>ML784354.1:1041337-1056154 GCA_009831015.1 Picea engelmannii
CCACCAAAGAAAGGTTTAAAATGATATTTTAGGATTGTGGATAAGAATGAATAAAAGCTATTTGCTTGGATTGGTCACCATATATGGGAAAATATTCCAATGTATATGTGGATCATTTGAAGTTGTCTATTCCATCCTCATTAGAAAGAGAATTTAATGAAGAGACATTGGGTCCCAAATTTGATGGGGGTCATCAACTTGAAAGGGAAAAGGTCTACTCCTAGTTGAATTCATATATTTGTACTGATGTCATATAGGCTTGTGCAAGTGACAAAAATTTCAATTTGTATGAATTTGGTGAGTGGAAATTTATGATCCAGAAGGATTAATGGTAAACCCAAGGGTTCATAAGAATGTTGAAAGGTAGAAAGAGTGTTAGGTTTGTAAAGTAAGTTTTTGAACCCATGAAGACACCATCAGTAAAAAGGTTGTGATTTATGAAATTTTTTAAAATATCTTGCATCACCTATGTATAAGCTATTGGTCAATTTTCTTCTATGCTCTGAATGATTTGGGAAATAATGGATCTTAACACCTTGAAGAATTGGAAACTCTTACGAACCTAAAGGGTCATTATGACATTGACTCATATATTCTTGTAAAAACATAATGTTATTTGATGCCTCGATAATTTAGGCATAGTGTATATAAGGGCTAGTTATCAACTCCTTCCTTGATAATAATAAGAGGAATATTACTAATATAATAGGAAGAGAATTGTGGATGTCACTTGCACAATTTTTGGAGCATACAAAAAGGACAATAATAATGAGGTCCAAAATTTTGGGTACATCATGAATATATTCAATATATAGGGGGTAGACTAATACATACTTTCATTTACAAGAATGAGAAATGAACAATGCGAGAACATGTTTAGCTAGATACCTACATCACAAAGGTTGGCATCTTAACACAAGTGAGGTAGGATTAGCAACATGATATCTTATGGAAAGGAAAGGATGAGTCCCATGTGACATACAATAATCTGGAGAGTGTGAGCATAATAGGAATCATAAACTAGTAATATAGAGTCATCAAAAGCACAAAAAAAACACATGGTAGCCTAGATTTAGTGCAAGAATGAGAGGTGGCTTACATCAATGGGGTATTTTATGAAAGCGTAGGAGGCGACATGCATCAACTTAAGTTCAATGAAAACGTAGAGGTGAAAAATACCAATGGTACCAGTGGAGGAGAGATGATCAAAGGAATATATGATGTCACCATTGGGAGGGGCTCCATAGTTGCAAGCTATGGAATGTGACCATTAAGGGGGACATCTTTAAAAACTGACCAAACAAGTGATAGTTGATCCTAACTAGGTAGAGGTTATCTCAAGTAGGGTCTTTCTTTAGATAATGACCTATAAGGGACCGATCGATATTATGAACAAATAAAAATGGAGAAAAAGGGGTGTAAGGAAGAAAATCTGAGGAGAGGCAATACTTTCCCCAAGCATTTGAAGGACTAGGAATAGAGGAAGAGTATGTAGGAGAGCATGAAACACTAGGAGATGAAGAAGATAGGGGGAGAATTAGGTAATATTGGGTGCTACTAGGTAAGAAGTCATGGCTAGAGTTGATAATGGGAAGTCTAAGCTAGCCCCAAAAAACTCCCAATAGGAACAAAGCTTCATTCAACTAGAAAATGTTGATTTTGACAACTAATGGAAAGATAAGGAAAAGAGAAGGCATAGAAGAACAAGGGGCTACCTCATTGTTTTAGCTAGCGAGAGGACAAGGGAAAGAAATTATGGAACTAGGTATAATAGATCATATATGCATTTTGTTAATTCGTGTGTGGTAGAAAAAAAATATATTGAGTTAAAAATCATTGGGCAGGTTTGGTATTTAGAATGAGAATAGCATAGTGAGAGTGCACGCAGGTAGAAGGATGAGAATGTATTATCTAGAGAGTTTGGAAGAGGGATAGTGCAACCATATGAGATGAGATGGATTGGTGTGATGTAAAAGTGAGAGACAAAGGTATTTATGTATTATGTTTTGTTGGGTCTTAGCATTATAAGTAAGAGGTATTGGAAGAGGTTAGTTCATAATTTTTTTCATCTTTATAGAGTTGATAAGTATTGCAATGAGCATCTTATAAAGAATTTAATTTGAGCATCAATATTATGACCAAATAAAAATGGATAAAAAGGGGTGTAAGGAAGAAAAGATAAGGAGCAGAGGCAATACTTTCCCCAAGCATTTGAAGGACTAGGAAAAGAGGAAGAGTATGTAGGAGAGCATGGAACACTAGGAGAGGAAGAAGACAAGGGGAGAACTAGGTAATATTGGGTGGTACCAGGTAAGAAGTGGCTAGAGTTGATAATGGGAAGTCTAAGCTAGCCCAAAAAAACTCCCAATAGGAACAATGGACATATTATAAAGCATTTCATTTTTGTTCATATTATATGTTCAAGAGTAAATTAGAGTAATCAAGGGGAGATACATAGCATTCAACAATCTCTTGAAAAATCCCTATGACAAGGGTGACTCCACAATGTTTATTAATGATAAGATGAGTTCCATCCTATTGTACAAAGCCCCAATGATAAGGACAAGGGTGATGAGTGATGGAAAATGCGATTATTTTGGTTAGAAATTGTCAAGGATTATTGTCAAGGGATGTTTTTTAGTAGAGTTTGTAATAGGGACTATTTTTTATTGGGGAGAAGTGTCCAAATATTGGTGTACCCTAGGATCATCAAGGGATTTCTGATCTATGTACAAGCATTTGGATGTGAATTATTATTATAAGAATAAGTATTTTTTAGGAGTGACATTTGGAGCCTTATAATACTTGCACTAACATGTGGGATGAGAGGAGGGGTCTAGATTATTTGGATTAGCTTCATGCATATTTTAATAGGAACTAGGATTTGGAATAGGGATAGAAATAAGGTTAGGATTATGGAAATGAATGAAGTGAGGGATCTTTTCTAATTTATTTTCCACAAGGAGGATATGGATAAAGACTTTGTATATGGAGGTTCTCTAAAATAGTTACACTTCTTTATGAAAAAACTACAAGTAAACCAAAATTATATTTAAAATATCTACAAGTAAACCAAAACACCACATGGAACTTGGCATATATATCAATATCTACATATTCATGAGGATTGTGAACTTTTAATAGTATAAATCCTACTTTTAAAAACACGTCAAAACCCTTACCTTTTCATTGTTCTTTCGCCAAATCCATTAGCCCATACAACTTGATAAGAGTTGTCCACAAGATGCATTTCCATCACCTAAACCCGCATGAAACATAAAAGACAATTTTTTTATATGAGTAAATAATTAATAAGCAAATAAGCATGCATTTAGTTATGTAAAATACTCTAGAAAAAAATTAAGTTGTCGCATACCTTAATGAGCTTCTCTTTGTTTTGAGAATAGGTTATTCTCTATTGGACAGGGCCAACCATGTGAAGGTGGAAGCTCATATGGCCCCTCCCCCCCTTCACATCGCTCTCAATTCCCCATACCCAAAAAATGATTTTCTTTATATAGAAAACATATAGACATTAATGCATAACTAGGATAGTCATCAAAACATATGAACATATAAACATCGATAAAGATCCAAAAACAGGTCATGAATTTATACATCTAATTTTTCTTTGATTTATGTTTTTTTACATTCATAAAACTGACAATTGGGATATCATCATCATCTAAGGACATTGTATTTCGTGTGCCCTGTCCTTCTATTGTTTGTGTGTGCTCATGTACCATACTTATGGTACGTCGCTGAGGAGGGTTAGCTGGCATCTGTTCAGGGTCGTGAACTAGAACAATGAAAATGATCATATCGATATGTTGAAATATAATTGAAATAGCTAATTCATTGTTTTGATTAACATTACACTATTTCTCTTTACCTGTCTCTGTAGTTGGGACAATTGGTGAGTTAATTTCCTATCCACTTGGTTTCTCTCGCATTTCACCCTCCTGAGCTACATGATCTTCAATTTTGAGAAGATAATATATAAGTATAAGTTAGGAAATAAATATCTACAATCACAGTAAATATTTCTAATTCTGAAGCATACATACCAGAATGGGTACTCTGCTCTACACTATCACTAGACATGTGGACCCTTGTATGACGTGGTGTTTGCTAAATACTGCTTGATTCACTACTGCGGTAGCACTGTTTCTTGAAAACAAACATAAATACTTAGTTAATGGTGATATAATAAAATATGAATAGACTTTACAAGCATGCTACTACGGTTTCCTTATTCATTTGATTTACCTGCATGGCTGGGGAGATAGGAGTCTGGCCCAAGATTTTTCTATATTCAATCACACTTTTAAAACCATGCGTGTAACCAAGCTTCAGTTCCTCCTCGGTGGCAGCATTGTCGAACATATTTAACTACAATGCATAACACCATTAAAAATACCAATAACAAAAACATATATTTGTTCGCTACTGCTAAATAAATATTAACCACAGTTAATCATTTAATTCTTACTATTCGGGCTTTGAGTTTTCCGTAGCCACCCTGGACTAGTTTATGCTGGCCGTGTTTTTCCACTTTGGCCTTTGTTGCTTTGGATGTGTCTGGTAGCCTACATATGGAATTTTTGAAAAACATTAGATATCGAAATTGTTAGTTAAAAAAGGAAAGAAAAACATAAATGCTCATATTTCACTGATAATATGACATGTGTTGTACCTTGCTTGACCAAATCGTGGTTGTCGTCCTTGTTTTTTAAACAAGTTCTCCTTTGCATCCTCTATTAGCGCCTTCCACTCTTTCTCGGGAACCATGGGAGGGCATTCGTGCTTGAGGTCTATTTGCAATTTATCCCTATACTTGGCCCTGGTGTAGTTTAAATTCTCATTGACCAACTTTGTAACCACTTTCTTGTTGAAAGTGTTGTTGAACAAGTTTACCACGTGATCTATTAAATCATCTTTCTTTTTTCTATCTTGGCCATTCCACCCTGTGCGAATGGTGGGGCCAAACAACTCCAATGATTTGTCATGTAAGGTTCTATAGAAAACATTGTTTCCTACAGTAACATGTTATCCATTAATCAATTAATAATGTCAATAGATGTCCATTTCAATTTCATGAAAAAAATGAATCAATTAATGGGACAATTACCTGCAATCTTCTGAATCTTTATCGAAACACATGCGTCATCCACCAGAAAGGTCACAAATCCGATGCTTTTAATTCATTCTGCTCCATGCAGAATAGTATCATGTGCACCTACACTATGTTCCTATCCAGAGTCATCATGTGGAGTCCCAAGCTCTGGCTCATCATGCTCCAGCATGTCATGCCAGTGAAAATTGCCCTACTCATCAATGGATTCTAGGGGAACCTCAGGAGGCTAAAAAATTCTCACTTGCACTTTGCTACATCGACCTTTTTTTTACATTGGACCCTCACTGCTACCTATAGCATTTGCAGGATCGACAGGTTCCCCACACATGGGGTTTAAAAACTCCTACAAACACAAAAAGTTTCTTTATCAGATCATATACAAAATATAAAACTAAAAAACGGATATGAAATTGTCATAGCTAATAAAAATATGTAAAGATGCCACTTACCCCAAAATTATTTATTGTAGTTTGTAGCTCTACAATTATTTCCCTGGCCTCCTGTGTCAGGGGTCTTTTGCTAATAAAACCTAGATATTCCATGTTAGCCTTCTTCAAGGCCTTTGTTACAGCTGTCATTGGGTTTGTCGAATACTATATTTCATCCTCATCAATATCCTCTGTGTGAGCCTAGACAGATGTTGACACAATAAATCAATCAACAAAAGTTATGAAATTCACCTCTAACATTAAAAAAATGAAATATTGCAATAATATCATAAAAACAATAACAAAATTTCAGAAATTTAGTTGTTGTAGTCATAAGTTGTTACTGTATTTAACATTTACCTGGTGAGGCACTGTGGATGCCTTTCCACGGTCACCCTGGAGATATGTAGTGGGTGAAACTCGGACACGGTCACCTTGGATAGAAGTTGACACAATAAATTAATCAACAAAAGTTATTAAATTCACTTGTAACATTTAAAAAATGAAATATTGGAGTAATATAAAAAAAATAAATAATGAAATTTCATAAATTTAGTTGATGTAGTCATAAGTTGTTACTGTATTTAACATTTACCTGGTGAGGCACTATGGGTGCCTTTCCACGGTCACCCTGGAGAGATGTAGTGGGTGAAACTCGGACACAGTCACCCTGAACATAAGTTGACACAATAAATCAATCAAAAAAAGTTATAAAATTCACCTGTAACATTTAAAAAATGAAATATTGGAGTAATATCAGAAAAAAAATAATGAAATTTCAGAAATTTAGTTGTTGTAGTCACAAGTTGTTAATGTATTTAACATTTACCTGGTGAGGCATTGCGAGTGCCTTTCCACGGTCACCCTGGAGAGATGTAGTGGGTGAAACTCAGACACGGTCACCCTGGAGAGATGTAGTGGGTGAAACTCAGACACGGTCACCCTAGACAGAAGTTGACACAATAAATCAATCAACAAAAGTTATGAAATTCACCTGTAATATTAAAAAAATGAAATATTGGAGTAATATCAGAAAAAAAATAATGAAATTTCAGAAATTTAGTTGTTGTAGTCATAAGTTGTTACTGTATTTAACATTTACCTACTAAGGCAAAGTGGGTGCCTTTCCACAGTCACCCTGGAGAGATGTAGTAGTGATGTTCTACCACGGTCACCCCGAACAGACGTTGACACAATAAATCAATCAATAAAAGTTATGAAATTCACCTGTAACATTAAGAAAATGAAGTATTGCAGTAATAACATAAAAAAAAAATTGATGAAATTTAGTTGTTGTAGTCATAAGTTTTTAGTGTATTTAACATTTACCTGTTGAGGCGAAGTGGGTGCCTTTCCACAGTCACCCTCTCCATCTATTCGATTTAAGTTGTAATCGATCAACAACTCTTCACCTGGAACTACTGTTTTTGTTGCACATACAAATATACAATTTCCTTCACGTGCTTCAAATATGCAATTCAATTTCTTATTTGTTGCCAATGGTCGTGTACTATTTATAAAGCCCACAATGTTTCCAGTAGCTTTATAAAGCCCACAATGTTTCAACCAGTGATTGTATTTGTATAATGGTCTGAAACACTCCATCAATTTAGTTACAATTCCATAGCCGACCTTTATGCCATCCATGGAAAATAACCCCAATCCATGTAAGGACGAAGGAACAATGCGATACATCCTCCCACCAATGAAAAAATATGTGTCCACTTCAGGTAGCTTCTTAGGTTCCCATCGTTGCACTAGATTTTTATACCTCAAGGGTAACTCAATGTCACCTATTCTCTCAGCATCATAATTAAACGACCCTCCGTTGGCAATAAAAAATTGCATGCGGGTACAAAATCTTTTCCTTATCTTTTCCAACCTAGTTGATCTAGAACCAATAGATCTAGTACAACACGTCACTTTCAACCTCTCTTACTATATCTTGATCATCACTCGAGGAAGATAGATTCGACAGATACCTATTTGGTGGTACCTATACTCATTAAAACAAGAAGATAAGTCATCGTGCCAATATATGTTTTTGGTACCAACATAGTTGCATTTAATTGCATAAAGTTGAAATTGCCACACCTATCCATCATATAGTTGCATAAAGTTGAAATTTCCACTCCTAGTTGCATATAGTTGCAATATTGTTGCATTTAGTTGCATAAGTTGCAATATAGTTGCAATATAGTTTCATAATTTGCAATAAAGTTGCGTAAAGTTGCATAAGTTCCATAAAATTTCTTAAGTTGCATAAGTTGCATGTTGCATAGTTGCATATAGTTGCATATATGCATATAGTTGCATACAAAATTGTTGCAATATAGTTGCAATATAGTTGCATAAGTTGCATAAGTTGCAATATAGTACCAACACAGTTGCATATAGTTGCATTTAGTTGTATAAAGTTGAAATTGCCACACCTATCCGTCATATCGTTGCATATAGTTGCATAGTTGCATAAGTTGCACATAGTTGCATAATTGCATAAGTTGCAGTGTTGCATAAGTTGCGTAAAGTTGCATAAAGTTGCATAAAGTTGCGTAAAGTTGCATAAGTTCCATAAAGTTTCTTAAGTTGCATAAGTTGCATGTTTGACGACAACGGATCAGAACCCTCACGGTTCCACCCTGCTCACACCAGGACCTTCTCTCACTTCAGGCCCTAAGAGTCAATTTCTCTCACAACTCCTCTCAGGAGTCTTCGTCACCCACAAGATACTCCTCGACGATCTCCTTTTCGCATATCGGGAGATCGGACTTCGCGATTTCGCGAATCCTGTTGACACAATCCTCGTGCAAATCAAAACCCCGAACCCCGATGGTCAACGGGTCAACGCTTTCTTGCGTCGAGAATTTCCCTATCGAGAAATCGGTGATTGTGATGTCATGATTCACTCGCCTCGCAAATCACCGAACCCCAAATCTCTAGCACGTTTCCTCGCCACCGACACTTGGACCCCACACACCTGTGGAACTCGGGAAACCGTCGATCGGGAATTCGCGACTTCCGCCACACCGTTTCATAGGACCTACCAAGTCCCGAGCACCGAAATCCCGATCCCACGTGGCTGGCTAGCTGGCATGGAGAGATGCTCCTGCATCATACCCCACAGCTGCAAAAATCATGAGCTCCTGCTCATGAGCTTCCCCTGTAATTGTTGGAATCTACCTGGGTCCCAGACAAGTCTTTGGAGCTTTTCATTTGCTCCATTTTGTTGTTGTTGTTTCCGCTGCGCTGCTGCTGCTGTCTTTTCTCTACCCAGCTTCTCTTCGCTGGAAATCTGCGCTGACCTCAACATCAGCCTTCTGATGTCCTCTATCTCTCGGTCCAGCTGCTCATGTGGCTGGCTCTGCCTTTGCAGTATCCTCTGCTGCAAAATATTTTGACCATCGGGCAGATCATCATGATCTCCCATGTCATCTTTTTCATCTTCATCTGTGGCCTTCAATCGCCACTTTACTGCAGCCTTCAGTTCTACAGTTTCTTCCTGACTGACCTGCTGCTCAGTCATCCTCTTTTCAGTCAGTTCTCTTGCTGGCTTTGGATTGTTCAGCCAATCCTTCAGCATCTCCAGCTCCATCTCCCATGGAGTAATAAATGTTCCTGCCTGCTCCTCGGCACCCTTTGCTGCTAGCCTTAGTGCTACAACTTCTTTCCCTTCTTCTGCAACTTCCCATGTTGCAGTACTTTCAGCTCCATGGCTGTAAATACTGAGCCATTCCTCAGAATGCTCATGTTCCTCTTTTGCTCCCGCTTGAGCTTTTGCTGTCAGCTTCAGTGCTTCAGCTTGCTGGTTGAAATTTTTGAGTTGTCCCTTCGAACACTCATTCTTCTTTGCATCTGCTTGGGCAGTCCCAGATGCCTGCTCTAACTCTTCTGCTTCAACAGTCATCTCCAACTGTGACTGCTCTGTTGTTGTTGTATGTACAACAGAATTTGCTGCCTCCTCCTGGGCAGATGGTAGGAATATTGAAACTCCCCCAATCATCAGTATACCATCCTGATGTTCCTCTTCTCCTGTCAGCTTCATCTGCTGATTTTCTTGCGAGCTTATATGCTCTATTAGCTCTCCTGGCTGATCCTGACTTCTCAAATCATCCCTGCCCATCTGGCCATATGGGATGCTTCCACTGCTGCTTCCTTGGAAGATTATGAGATCAACCGATCCCATCTTCATCAGCAGCCTTTGCTGAATTGAACTCTCCCTCGAGTCCAAGAGACTCTCAGACAGTCTCAATTTTTCATCCCTGCCCTCTAGGCAGCTTAGTATGCTTCCACTGCCCTCTTGGCAGTCTTCGAGAACTCGCAGAGATCTCTGATCAACGCCCAGCTGGCCATTTGAAATTCCTTGTCTGTCCTCACGACAGTCTTTGAGATCCTCAACCGATCCCAATTCCTTGCCCTCCTGGCAAACTGGAATTTCTTCCTTTCTGCCCAACCGACAGTATTTGAAACCATCAGCTGATTCCAATTTATTCCAATCATCATCATCATCATCATCATCATCATTTCTATCGAGACTTTGTCCTGTCTCTAGCCAATAGTAACAAATCATGTCTTCTTCTATGGCCCTGGGGTTCTCAGCATACCTCGACCATCTTTTCAACAGCCTACGCTGTCTTATGGCCATCAGCTGCTTGACTGGCCATTTCACTTTTGCCTTCTCCATTGGCAATTTGCACAGTCGTCTCCTCCTTCTATCCTGCCTCATCCGCAGTTCCATCTTCTCTATGTCTGCTTTTAATTCATAGAGGTCTCTAGTCATTTTTGCTTCCTCTGCAAGCTTTTCTTCCTTGCTTTTCTTCCTATGGCCCTCAGTAGCCATTTTTCTGTGTCTATCTGTCTCCTCGACAGATCTGCTGCTGTCACTCCAGTAATCCTGAGTGCTCAACTTCCTTCTACAGTCTCCCTCTGACTGTCTACGGACTGCTACCTCCGGAAAGCAAGTCCCCACAGAGTTCTCAGCAACGCTGTCTTACTTCACCTGCAACATACAGATGAAATCCTGCTCTGATACCACTCTGACGCAAGTCGTGAGTATCAGAGTGTTTCCTCTTTCTCCTTCTCTTCTCTTGCCTGCAATATACAGACAAGACTTAATAGCTCTGATACCACCTTGACGGCAACGGCTCAAAACCCTCATGGTTCCACCCTGCTCACACTAGGACCTTCTCTCACTTTAGGCCCTAAGAGTCAATTGCTCTCACAACTCCTCTCAGGAGTCTTCTTCACCCACAGGATACTCCTCGGTGATCTCCTTTTCGCATATCGGGAGATCGGACTTCACGATTTCGCGAATCCTGTTGACACAATTCTCGTGCAAATCAAAACCCTGAACCCCGATGGTCAACGGGTCAACGCTTTCTTGCGTCGGGAATTTCCCTATCGGGAAATCGGCGATTGTGGTGTCGTGATTCACTCACCTCGCAAATCACTGAACCCCAAATCTCTGGCACGTGTCCTCGCCACCGACACTTGGACCCCACACACCCGTGGAACTCGGGAAACCGCCGATCGGGAATTCGCGACTTCCGTCGCACCGTTTTATAGGACCTACCAAGTCCCGAGCACCGAAATCCCGATCCCACATGGATTCCACTAACACATGTGGTCCCACTCAGCCATGTCACTTCCTTCCCTCGTGCGATCGGGGATCGCGATATCGCGATTTCTTCTGTCGCGAGTCTTTTTCATTGGGAAATCCCGAATGCCGAAACCCCGAATCTCTAGATTCGCGCCACCTGTCTCTACTTTGATCGACGGCTCTCGTTAATTTGGGAAATCACGTTTCACGATTTCACGAGGTATGAACCTCTTACCCCACCAAACTCTGAACGCCGAAACTCTGAAGTCTGACTTCCCGAGATCGTGCGCCACATGTCCTCCTGACGATCAACGGCTCCCGTTAACTCGGGAAATCGCTACTCGCAATTTCAGCGAGCATGAACTCTCGCCTTATCAAATGCCGAATCCTGATATGCCAATATCCGATGGTCGGTTCCCTTCTGTGCCTAGGGGTTAAATCTCGTGCAGCTTCTCCACGATCCGACGATCAGCGGGGTTTCGCAAACTTCGCCTGCGAATTCCAACCGTTGGTTTCTTCTCCTGGAACATTTCCTTCCGCTCCAAAACTCAACCTCGATTCTAATCTCTCTTGGGTCTATTCCAACAGTAGCACGAAAGAACTATCCCTCCTGAGCTTGATTTCTCTCAGACCTCTTCAAAGGAAGATTTTTGGTCTCCATTCCCCTTGCGGTTATGACCTCGCGCATAAAATCACTCGCCTCCTGAGTTTTCTCTTTGAATTCTTAAAGGATTCGATTGACCCCTAAACTCTCCTTGCAAAGTCCTTGCACACAAATCTCTATCTGTCCTGAGCTTCTCCTGTAGCTTCGACCTCTACAGAAGCTCGATTCTTCTGCTCTTTCTCCCACAGATGGAGAATATCGACGCCTTCCTGGCTCCTTTCTCAAGAAACCTCTGAGTCTTTCTGGGTATTCAGCAACCCAATACAGGTCCCTCAGTGGGCTCTGCTTTTTTCGCTCCAGAAGTCCAAGGGTTCTTCCTCCTATGCTTGCCTGCACATTTTCCCAATGCCCTCCTGACGGAGTCTCTTCTCCTCTTTCACAGAACACTCAACAGTTCTTTCTCCCTGTGCACTTATGCACTCACTCGATGCCCTCATGGCAGAGCTCCCACAGAATCCTCAACAGACTTCGGCTCCTTCCGAACTCACAACAGAGTTCCTTCCTTACACACACTCGATACCCTCTTGGTAGAGTTTCTACAGAACTCCTCAGAGGTTCTGTTTACAACAGTGTCTCAGCTACACTGCTTTGACTATTGAGGTGTTCAGTAACCCCAAAAGTCCTCCTTCTGTATGAATGGTTGACTCCAAAGCTGGTGCTTTCAGCACGTCTTTGTCTGACTCCTCACGAGTTCAGAAGTGCCTCTCCATGCACCGGTATTCAGAGTCTCAACACTCTGTCACGCCCTCATGGCATGAAACCTCAAAGACCTCTCAAACCTGAAATCAAACACACTCCCTGCAAAGGCATAATAACAACATATAATTACAGCATAAGGGAAACACTTACAGACACACACATAAACAGAATATCATGCAGGAAAAACTGCTCTCTATTTATATATTAACAATTGACAAAATGCCTGTATTTTTACAAGGTGTTCTCGAGCTCTCCTCAGCTCTACATGCATTCTATCTACATGTACCTCTCCTCTCTCAAAATGAGATCTCTCTATCTCTTTTACCTGAGGTGCTCTTTTGCGCTTCCCCTCCAGGATTTACCTACTCTAATTAATTTACAATCAATTACAATAAATGGGTTGTCTAGTCTGCTATCCAGAACTAGATCTCAGCCAGATCTACCATAAAGGTCGATCCTAAACACCGCCTGTATAAGCATGGCTTCCTATGGCTCACCAGCCTAAACCATTTAATTACATTCAATACAAATATAAATGAGGCTGTGCCTCCCTTTATTCTTTGAATGCGTGCATTCTGACGTGGCTGGCTAGATGGCATGGAGAGATGCTCCTGCATCAATGTTGCATAGTTGCATATAGTTGCATACGAATTTGTTGCAATATAGTTGCATAAGTTGCATAAGTTGCAATATAGTTGCATATAGTTGCATAAGATGCAATATAGTTGCATTTGACCACTCACCAATATTTGAGAATATAGTTGCATAAGTTGCAATATAGTTGCATTTGGAACCATTGGTACGTTTTCATAATAAGAATAGGTCTCAAGGTGTGTGCCATGAATAGAGAGGGAAAAAAGGGCCTAAGGTCCTAAACATATTTTCTTTGGCTCATTGGACATTAGCAAGGCCTCAAACCACCATGTTTATCCTATTTAATAGACTATGGTGCTTGGGTGGGATATGGGTGTCATTCACAATTTTTTCACACCATGTATGGAACTTAGGTCTTGTCCATGGTCAGGGAAAGAACATAAGGTTTTTAGGTCATATTTGCATATAGTTGCATATAGGTTTTTAGGGATTAAGCTTCTATCCCGAAAGAGATCATCTTATTTTCCTTTATACCAAGGCCTTCCCATGACATTGGTATGCTTTAAATAATAATAATGGCTATTTGGACACCATATGGGAACCATTCACAGGTTTTATGCATCATAGTTGGCTCTTAAGTCCTCTAAGAAGGAACTTAGAACCATTAGGAGGATATAGTTGCATTAGGAGGATATAGGTCACACATTCATAAGTTGCATATAGTTGCATATAGTTGCATTGTTGCATTGTTGCATAAAGTTGCATGTTGCATAAAGTTGTGTAAAGTTGCAATGTTGCATAAAGTTGCATGTTGCATAATTTGCGTAAAGTTGTATAAAGTTGGATAAGTTGCATTGTTTCACAAAGTTGAATGTTGCGTAAAGTTGCATAAATTTCCATAAGTTGCATTAATGTTGCATAAAGTTGCATGTTGCACAAAGGTGCGTAAAGTTCCATAAGTTCCACAAAGTTTTTCTAAATAAATCTTCTTGATCTTAATTTATTCAATACTGAGGATGGACCAACCCCTAATATGTTGTTGCAACAACTTACTGAGATAGGAAGGAATGTGAATGAAACTGTCAGAGAGTTTAACACTAGATTTGAGAAGTTGCTTCAACGAATTCCTAGCAATATTTGCCCTGAAAGAGATCATCTTATTTTCCTTTATACCAAGGCCTTCCCAGGACATTGGTATGCTTTAAATAATAATAATGGCTATTTGGACACCATATGGACACCATTCACAGGTTTTATGCAACATAGTTGGCTCTCAAGGCCTCTAAGAAGGAACTTAGAGCCATTAGAAGGATATAGTTGCATTCATAAGTTTCATTAGGAGGATATAGGTCACACATTCATAAGTTTCATATAGTTGCATAAGTCACATATACTAGTTACATAGTTGCATAAGTTGCATATAGTTGCATAAGTTGCATTGTTGCATAAAGTTGTGTAAAGTTGCATAAGTTGCATGTTGCATAATGTTGCGTAAAGTTGCATAAAGTTGCGTAAAGTTGCGTAAGTTGCATTGTTGCATAAAGTTGCATGTTGCTTAAAGTTGCATTAATGTTGCATAAAGTTGCATGTTGCACAAAGGTGCGTAAAGTTGCATAAGTTCCATAAAGTTGCCCTAAATAAATCTTCTTGATCTTAATTTATTCAAGACCGAGGCTAGACCAACCCCTAATATGTTGTT
>ML784354.1:1070189-1087634 GCA_009831015.1 Picea engelmannii
GTAATGGGACATGAAGAGAAGTATTATGTTTGGAGATGAAGCTCATTAGGAGGAAGCCCCCTCGAAGAGGCAAGTGAACAGGAGAGGATCCCTTCCATAATAGGATCCATTGTATGGTGTTTCCCTACCTCAAGGGTTTGGTAATAATAAAGTTGTGGTTTTCTATATGGTTTCATATATCTTGTGTGGTGATTGCATTCAGATATCTTTGGATCTATTGTGATATTGTTCTTAACAAGTGGTATCAGATCACTTTCCTTGTCCGGAGTTGTGGGCACCTATTTTTTAATTTTGCAGATCGATTCAGGTACTTAACAAGTGGCTCGGCCCTCTTTTTTCTTCTCCAAAAAAAAAAAACTGCAAAAATAAAAATAGTTGCCCACAACTCCGGCCCTGGAAAGTGATCTGATACCACTTGTTAAGTACCTATACCAGATCTACAAATATAATCACCACAAATATTGAATACACAATAGATCCAAAGAGAAATATAGAAGAAACCACACAATATTATTACCAAACCCTTGAGGTAGGGCAACACCATACAATGGAAGGGATCCTCTCCTGTTCACTTGCCTCTTCAAGGGGGCATCCTCCTATTGAGCTACCGCTCCACAATACAATATTTCTCNTCTTCATGTCCCATTACATTGCTTGAACCCCTTTATATAGTGCTACCATCACCTAAGAACATTCTAGAGGAGGAATCTTCTAGAAGTAGAACCTTCTAAGAAGTCCTCTTACATTTATTATATCTAGCTACCATAGTGGGAATTATTTAATAATATAGTGGACCTAGTCCATCTTACATTGAATGACCTCCACTATTATCACTATGGGCCCTCTGGGCCCCCCCACTACCTCTCTAGCTACCTTACAGATTGATAGATTTTGTCATAGTATGGAAAGTAGGGCAAAGTTAGAAGAAATAGAGAAAGATATGTTATTCCTATGCATAGAAATACTTTTTGGACTAATAAGTGGATGCAGGAACCTAGAAAGAATTTTTGCAGATTGCAAGTCCAACACTGTGATCCCAGTGTGTAGTACAAGAGAGGCTAAAACTCATTTAAAAGAAAAAGAGGATTAACATTTCATTATAATTGTAGAAGGACGAGACATCTTGATAAGGAATTCCCTGGTACATGTCCTATTTGTATTTGTTGTAAAGCTATTGGGCATGAGGTTGAGGATTTCCCTAGGATGATTTCTAAAGTTGAAAAGATGAACATGAGACAAGAAAACTATAAAGAAGGTCAAGAGACTAAGGATATGTTAGTGAACCAGGAAGAGAAAGAATTAGAGAAAGATCAGACTATGTTAGTACAGTTAAAGGAAGCAATGAATGACCACAAGGATGTCAGTTTATCAAAGATCTTGAAAGAAAAATAGCGCATATTCACAAGAATAGAAGACTTCAACATAGACCGTGTACTAGATGAAGAAACATATGTGAACATTATGCCAGAAAGTACTTGGGGAATTTTGGAAAATCCTACTATGATAGCTTCATTGGGAAGGATAGGCTTGTTTAAAGGAAATATGATAACCCTATGTGGAAGAGTTACTAATATACTTATGATTTCTCATGAAACATCGACTCGGGAAGAATTTGAAGTCATTCATTTTGTTGAGAACAACACCCCTTTTCCACTTTTATTAGGAAAGACTTGGATTGAGAAGGATCAGATCAGAAGGAAATCAAAGGAGGAAGCTACAGAATGGAAAAAGAAAGAATTAAGGGACTTCATAGCCAGAAAAATTGTGTGACTAATAGAAGAACAAGAGGATCAGTCGAAGAAACATAGGGTCATAGAATTATTTGTTGAATTTGAAAGAACAAAGGAAGACTTAAAGAACCTATCCATGCAAGAAAGAAGTATAGCCACCCCGAAAATAGAAAAAGAACGAACATTAACCACAAAATCTGTTGGAACTACTTCTATTAGTTTCTATTAGTATTAGCAATTGATAGGAGATTTGGAGAATGTGAACCTATATCCCACAACCCACCTTATATAGAAAAGTCACTTTACTAGGAGAAGATAAGAATAAGAATGGAAAGAGGAATCCAAAGACTCAGATCACAGGAAAGAAGGCAAGGAAGCTCAGTAAGAATAAGGTAAAGTTAACAAAACTACAGGAAGTTCCAGAGAAGACTTCGTAGGAGAAATATCTACAGAACTTGAACCTCGCTGGAATAACATAACCACACAGAATGGGACTTCGCCATGACAAAGATATATGATCATTGGAGCCACCCCGACCATTATAATAACACTCCAGAACTACTAGAAATGCAGTTATTGACGGAAATAACTCCATTGGACCATTGTGACCATGACATAACAAACAAATGTACATTGATGGACGCATTCCTACCCATTGGAGGAATCTGTTATGATGCTTGCTTATTTAACCCATCGGACGCTGCGTCGAGACCAATTTTTGCAAACCGTGATTATCTAAGCTAATAGAGAATCCATTGTATCACTTTGTGCTTTCTATACCTCGCCATCTATCTGATTACCTTGTTTGTCTGTTTGCTTACCCGATATATTTGATTACGAGTGTGAATGTCAGGAAAACATAGCACGTTAGAGAAGTTTGTGGAGAAAATTCTTGTGGATCTCATGGCTAAGAGAGTCATGTATGTAGGATTATGGGCATTATCAACTGGGGTATTTCAAGCATCCCCTTTGACTGCACATCATTCTAGCCGAACCATGATTGAGAAGCAAAGAAAACATCGTGACGATCTGGATAATGCGAAGCAAATATCGTCGATCTTGCCTGAATACATCCCGCCTTTGGCTGGCACAGTCAACTACGACAACATCCCACGAGATTTTGAGTACATGCTAATCATTGCATACATCTTGAAGGGGATACATATAGTTATACCCAAGTTAGGACATATCCCAGCTCTAAAGAAAAATGAATTCAACCTCGGAGACCGAAAGAACTATGCGATGCTCGCACCGCATCGGTATTTGATGAAGATGAATGGAAAGAAGTTGCACATAGTCTCCTTGTTCTGGATAAAGGAGCTCGCGCAGTTGATGATCCTAAATTTAATAAATATTCCTCAGTTTGGTCGGCATCATGAGGTTAATCCTTGCGTTAAACTCCTCCTGTCATGTTACCATGGAGGGTATCTGTGGCTTAGCAGGCGTGTGATGGTGGATCCGACACTGATCCATATCATTACAGGACTGATAATGCAGGGACCAAACCCTCAACAGTTCTACCCAGGAAAGACATCTGATCGCTCCCTAGCACAACACATAAAGGAAGATTATGGCGATGTATAAAAGGGAAAGTGAGGCTACAAGGTAGCCTCCATACCTCCATCCAGAATGGTGTGGTGTGCCTATCTTATTAGCTTATAGCTGGTAAGATCATCAGAAAGAACTGTTTGACATAGGTCACTAGATTTTTAGTAGACCTCGTAGGGAAGTCCATAGAAGGGATGCTAATGAACTGGGTGAGTTACCTCGTCAACGAGTTGGAGAAGGATTGACGCGAAGCGCAAGATCAGGGATATGAATTTTATTTTAGTTGTCTATTGGTATTCATCACATTTGTTTCCTAGAAAATGCTAGAAGGATAAACCTTCCCAGAAGTTGAGCCATCAGAGCCATTGGATGTGAGGTTATCCACCTTGTGGTACACGAATGATATGTTGAAGCAGTGGAAATCGAACATGGTGTTTCATTATTACTACCTACAGCTGAAGCATGCCATTGAGGAATTTCCATGAATGACCCTGAATGCACTGCACCACTACAGGCCGCTAGCGAAGTTCCACATAAATCGACACTTTATCTACATCACTGCGCGCATGGATGAAAGTAAGGAGGAGCTACAGTCCTATTATAAGCTGACCAATGAATATATGGAGGAGATAACCAAAGAATGGACAAAATTATTCCTTGTAAAAGTGGAAGATGTTGAACTCTCTGACCCCGACATCATCGGAAGTCTGAAGGAGTTGAAAGACATACAACAAGCTATTCATTCAAGCCGCGCAGTACCAACTGTTCCTTCATCATTGGAAATTGCATAATTGGGGGATGAGCCCACCCAATTATGAAAGCTATCAGATGCAATAGAGGCTCGACTTCATCGAGTCCAAGAAGAAAAGGAGCATGCCATAGAGGCCTTGAAGCAAGAAAAGAAGGAGGTCCTAGAAAAACTTCGAGTTGCGCAGAAGGAGAAAGATGAAATTTGGGCGATGTTCAAGGATGATAAAGCGAGGATGCAGAAAGAAAAAGACAAGTTGCTCATAGAGAAGACTACAATCAAAGAGGTAGTGACTAAAGCACTTCACTCTGTGCTGGGCTTGGTCCTTTGACAAGCTAATCAAAGATGGAGTGCCCAGGCGAAGCGGAGATCATGGGATCTCACTCATTTTGCAGGCTTGTGGACCCAACAAAGGGTTTTAGGTTTTATGTAATGGGTTAAGGGATGTCATCCCATGGGTTTACCCATGATTAGGACTTTTTGTAATGATATAAATAAGTAGTTAAGCGATGTAAGAAGTAGATCTGGTTGGATTTGTGCAAGAATGTGTTAAGGAATTGCAGAGCTAAGTGCAAGTGTTTTGTAAGTTTCTTTGTGCATAGACGTTGTATGTAAGTGATCTGTGCTATTGAGGAGTTGGCTTTGTGCCTTGAACTGATTTTGGGGAAGGTGGATCTAGTGTGTTGTGCGAATATCACATGTCCACTATGGGGTTGGGCTCTATGGCTTTGTGCATAGGAGAATATGAGTGTAAGAAGATTGAAGACTAATAGAGAAGAAGAAGAATTTGGTGGATGTAGCCCCACACTGGGGTGAACCACGTATATCCTGTGTCTTGATGTGCTTTGTGCGATGTTGTTTATGTGGTTATTTGCTTAGTGTTGTTGTTATTATGTATAATGAATGCATATCATGTTGTAGATTAGTGCTTAATGATGTTAAACATGAATGAATGCTAGATCTGAGTCAATGCTATGTGATAAGAGGTTTTAAGGGTTTGATATTTATTATTACTGTGGTGTTCTGTACTTAGGGTTTTGATCTGCGATGTGAATAAGACTCGTGAACTAATGAATATTTTTGGCTAAGTGATTTGTTAAGTGTTATAATCATAGATCTGTGTCCCAGCTTGGTTGTAAACACCTGAGTCCTGCAACCCCCCCTGCCTCTACCTCGGGTGAGACTTCATCTGCTTTGCAGGTGTTGTCGAAAGGGCCTATAGTTAGGGTTTTGTTGGTGCGATGTTGAAGCATTGAACCCTGGGTCTGCCCCTGTTCCAACACGGGGCATGCCTGCCTCGTTTGTATACATATTTTATTTCTCTATCTAGAGACAGATTTGGGTCTCACGGTTTCTCCTCTCCCTCCAATAGGATCTCTCTTGCAGTTCTTATCAACACTCTTCATTACAATGGTACTCTCAGTAGAATAAACATTGATGTATTTTGGATATGCATATTCTCTTAACCTCACACATCAGGGGTATCTGTTATGACTGGAATTTCATCTGCAGCATTGCATGGAAATGGTTACAGGAATACAACATCTCCAAACACCAATTAGTTCACCTGCAGCACCAAAAATACATTTCCAAGGGGCAAAAACTATACAACTGATCAAAACATTCGCATGCATGGTAAACACTAAAGGAAGCGCACACACACTGCATGGGCCAAAGAAGCTCATAGAGTGCACAATGCACCATATGCATGACTATGTATGAGAAAATCCACACACTCCTATGAACGACGCATTTATGGTTCTTGTCGGCCCCTCACCCACTTATGGACCAACTCCCAACTTGATTTGAACCTCAAATCCATGTTGAATATGAATGGGGGCTTGGTCAAAGACCTAAGGGTGCCCTAAAGGGCCCCTTGTTTACACTAAAGACTAGTTTGATATTTCCTCAAACACATGTTATAAATGGAGGCCATGGGTGCACTAATAATTTAAGAATCTCATAGTATTTTTATGTTGCTCTATCCTCCCTCAAGAAACCTCTTTTCTTCTTGGAGCATTCTAGAAACATCTCAATAAGCTATTCCACTCACCTCTTGAGGGAATAGGCTTGGATTTATTCACCATTTGCTTTCTTGTTTATCATTTTAACAAGATCTCTCAAACAAGTGACTCAATATTCCTCCCAAGGAGGAAGAGGGGATCTATAAGTCCTCCTTTCTCTATGGTGTTTTCCAACTAATATAGTTATCCATTGGTGGCATAATCTCGGTCATTTGGTTGATTGATTTTGGTTCAAAGTTTCTTATGCATTTTAGTTTTATTTCTTTAGTTATTTCCTTAGTTGTTTTTAGATTACTTGTTTGTTTATTTCATGTGCTTGGGTTGTTTAATTCATACTCTAACCTCTGTCTTTTCTAACAATCCCAACTAGACTTGTAAGTGCCCTTGTTTTTCTCAACTAAGTGATGAAACAGACACAAAAAAACCTTTCAAGTGTTTCTCGTTGACGGGAAACATCAACCTTTTACCCTTCACTTCTTGGAGCATATAGAATTTAAATCCAAATATCTTCTCGGCGACATATGGTCTGATCCAGAGTGCTTCAAACTTTGTATGCATGGAAGGTTTCTCCTTGGCCTTGTTCCAAAGTAACACCAACTCTCCTTTATAGAAATTATTTACAATTGTGCTCTGATAAAAATATATTTTGATGCGTTGCTACCTCTGAGAAGTTCAATTCATCACTTTTCTGCGTTCTTCCTCCAACTTCAACAACTGATTGATTCTCCTTTGAATGGGTGAGTTTTCTTCTGTATCTTCGATATTAACCACAAAATCAATGCATTGAGCTCAAGGATAATCAAATTTTTTTCCTCTTTCCCATAAACCAATAGATATGGAGACATCCCTATGCTATCCTTTGGAGTCATTATTCTCTCACATAATGCATCAGTCAACTTTAGATGCCAATTCCTTTGGTTGCTATCAATGGTTTTCTTTAGTATCTTCACACGTGTTTTGTTTGTGGATTCAACAAGGCCATTACCTTATGGATAATAATTCGATGATTGACCCATGATGATTCCATATTGTCCACAAAACTACATAAAATTTGATCCTATGAAGATTGAACCATTGTTTGTGATAAATTTATCTGGGACACCAAATCTCGACATAATGTTGTCATTGAGGAATTTAATTAGTTATTCAGCATCATCCTTCTTTAATTCCACCGCTTCTGGCCATTTCATGAAATAATATGTAGTTGTTAGAATGTACATATTCCCCTTGCTATACTTTGGATTAATTGGCCCAACAACATCAAGTCCCCATTGGAAAAATGCTTGTTGTACCATAATGGGCTACAAAGGCATCACATATTTCTTCATTTTTCGTGAAAACTATTGGCATGACAAATGATGGGTAAACTAAATATACTAATTTCCCTTAATTAAATTTTCAACCCAGGGTAAGTAAACTTAGAGTTGTGACACATTATGAGTCAATGCAGAAAGAAAAGCTAACAAATAGATTATCTAGATAAGAATATGGTCTACCCTAGGGATCAACACTCTTTTCAATTTACAATTTTACTTTAAAAAGATGACTTTTAAAATCCATTTAAACAACATGTTCTATGTTAAATATACAAAGCAACCTTTAACTAATGAGATTTAAGCAATCTAGGACTATGAACTATTTAATCTAAGTAGCTTCAAACAATCTAGGACTATGAACTATTTAATCTATCTCTGAATAAACAAATAACAAATAGTCTATCTCTGAACTATTTAATCTATCTATTAAATCTATCTCTGAATAAGAAAACAACAAATAATATATATTTGAAATATTTAATCTATCTGTTTAATCTATCTCTGAATGAACATGCAATCTCTGAATAAGAAAATAATCTGTCAGAATTATCCTTACAAGTGAACTCTATTCTTAATGAAAAAAGCACAATATATTTATATCCTGCAGAGAATAAACATTAATCTACCTAACTGAAAGAAAGAGTGTTGTGACAATATTCAAATGTGATGATTGTGTCTACAGTGGCGAATTACATCACAATGGCATACAACCACTAATGAAAATTCAAGTGGAATTAACTCAATGCTAAATTCTATAGAGAAATGCAGAGTATGGATAAGACGGTCTATAGAAAGCTTTGCCATCATAAAAACAACATTAGATATTCTTGGAATCCATATGATTTATAAACATTGTGCAGAAGATATTCAACATCAATCATTTTCTCTATCACACTAATACTAGAAAATACTCTATACATAATCAATAATTCATGCAAACCTACAAACTCATAACTAGTACTAGTTAGAAATCATAATTCAAATTCATAACTAGGATATCATTGAAAATCATAACTCAAAATCAACTTCTATCTTATCATGTTGATGATAGAAACATGATTAACAAGTTATGAAAACCTACAAAGATTATTTTAAAATTACAACTTAATAAATGAACATTGTCTAAATAGATACTCTAAAAAGTGATTTACAACTTTATGAAATAGAGAGAAAAATACATGATAGTATAATTAAACAAATTCTAAACAAGTGAACTACAATCTGCAAGCAAAGTGTTAAGAATCTAAATATAAAAAAGTAAACATGGACGTCCACAAATGCTATGTAATACACACAATCCAGGAACCAAGATGCAAGTTAGGAGAGACATACACAACAATACAAATTAAACAAGCAATTCGAAATTAAAGAGTTATACATGGTGATATGAATTAGACAAGCAACTCGAAATTGGTAAGTGATAAAAGCCAAATATGAAAATACAGATATATACTAATATGAAAAACTACCCAGACCACCGGTGGTCCCACAAAAAGGTCGTGGCGCTACTTCACTAGAAAAATGCAGTCACAGAATTAACACAGCATTGGTATTGATCATCAAAAATAGAGTTTACAACCAATTTGAAGATAATGTCTGTGTATATAAATAAAATTTGTGTCTCTTCGTGGAGTATTCAACAAGTATTTATAGAGTTATACAGATCTTGAGAGGTTGACCACTGGAAGGGTTGACACTCTCTAAAAATAGAAATACATTAAATTCCATTAATAGAAAACATCTTGTACAACAACCTCATGCACTCAAAATAGCGGTCGCTGCAACTACCCAAGTCTAAATGTGACAAGCTCCATAGCTAGATACCGTCAGTCAGCACAAAACCCATGTTCCCTATTCTTCCATCGAAGCCCGTCGATGTGATAACCGTCAACTCCACTACGCTCCGAGTGTCAGATGGAGTGTCGGATGGAGTTTCAGATGGAGGTCTGGATGAAGGACTAGATGGAAAGATAGATCACATTTTTGGCCTGTTGCAAGAAAACAAGAAATGTTAGAACATTGTAATCATCCAATGGAAGATGAATTAACATAAAACCATTGGAAAACGATGATTACACATACCTCATGTTGTTCCATAGTGAATTGATGCACAAATCTTGATAATACCTTTAAAAATGGCTAAATAAGAGCATAGAATGTATAATTTTCGTATGCAAAAAGGATTTGTTCATTGGAAAAACAGTCAAAACACCAAATCACCATTTCTCCCACACCTAATAGTTTGCAGGTCCCTCTGCAAACAAAAATGGATCATCTGACAGAGCTATGCTTGTGAAGGAGGGGGTGGATTTGCTTTAGAAGCTTCTCCCTCATGCTCTAGGGACTTTGGCTTAGTCCTTTTGTGATGTTTCAATTTCATCCTGAGATTTTGATTGGTGGCAGTCATCTGATCGACCAATCGCTGAAGAGATTTTACTTTTTCTTGCAGGACAACATTTTCATGGTGCAAATGTCGATCCAAAATCTCTCGTTCTGCGAACTGTTGAAGTAGATGAGCATTCTCTTTTTGAAATTTCTCAATAGCTGGGGTTTGATCAGATGGCTCAAGAGAGGAAGTCTTAGGATCCTTGATAGATGAATAAGGTATATCAACTTTAGAAAACAATGTAGGAATCTGGGATGAGGGAGTAACAATGTTTTTGTGAGGAAGACTTGGTGCAATAGTTTCATATTTGATTTCTTTATCGGGCTTAGACTCTATAGAAAATTATTTAAGTTTTTTATGGGGGCTCTCATGGTTGGAATATAATTGAATAATATCCGAAGTAATTGAAGGTTTTATATTGGGCTTTCCACTCACACTTTGGGTGCTTCTTCAAAAGGATTGCCCCTTGAATTGATTAGCTCCTCTCCTCTTTGTAAGAGCCAAAGGAAAATCTTGATGAAATGAATCTTGTTGTAATACCCCAAGGTCAAGCCCTTGTGAAATGTAATGATGTTTGTAGGCTGGTGAGCCAAGTAATTATAAGCTGGTAGGATTATGTGTATTAGGCCAGAGAGCCTAGATGCTAAGGCTAGTGGGCTTGATTTTGTATATGTAATTATGCAGATTATTAATAAAATACATCGTTGTGTGTAGACCAACCACAAAGAAAGAGTTATGGGGGACTAAGCTCCACTGGGTAGGGAAAGGGATGGGGTTGTGAGGATAAGAAAGAGGGGCTAATATTGAGTGCTTAACCCAAGGCAATATTATAATATATTCTTGAAAAATACTAAAGTTGGGAAATAAAACCAGTTATCCTAAGTTCCCTTGGGGAGAGGGACAACATCCAAGTGGAGAGGAACGTGCTCCTAGAGAGCCAAGTGTCACCCATGATGCATGCATATTTATGTGGGAATTTCCACCATTGTTGGGGGGGGGGGTCACGAACCATTCTAGCCACCTTCTTGAGGAGTTTTCTCTCACCATTGTGACTCTCTCTCGGTCATGCAGGATAACCATTCTCACCATCTTTATTTCTTGCTCTCAACATTATGACCAACATGGCCATTTAAGTTTCCCACAATCTCATCCTAAGGATTCTGTACATCCCATGCGTAGTTCATGCATGCACTGAACAAGCACACAACCAGAGCCATTACCGCCATTGTGAACCTCTATAATTTGTTGAGTCGTCCCCTTGCCTTACCTGATTTTGGTGGTTGTGGATTGAAGAGTGTTGGCACAGGGGTAGACCCAGGGTTCAATGCTACAAAAATGCAACAATAAAACCCTAACTACCGACCCTTTCAGTAACACCTGCGAAGCAAATGAAGTCTCACCCAAGGTAGAGGCATTAGTGGTTGCAAGACTCAGGTGTCTGCAACCTTAGCTGGGACACAGATCTATGATTGTAATATTTAATAGATCAATTAGCAGTTATACTTATCAATATTCAGTTCTTAGTTACATCGTAGTTAAACCCTTATCATAGTACAACACAGTGGTCAACCAGATCTGGCATCTATCATCACTTAGTATGATTGTTATAACCCTAAATTGCACCTCACATGCTTACTTGGCTTCAGGCCAACTCATATCTCTTCCTTGCCAAAGCCATGCTGAATAAACTCTTGAAAAACCTCTGAAATTAAGTAACCCACGCCCTAACCCATTATTGGGCGCGTTGGAACACTAGCAGGCCTTCTACTGCATGCGTTGGAACGCTGGATGGCCCACTGCAGCCCGCGTTTACCTAAAAAAGCACAAAAGCAGGAAAGTTGTCGATGGAACGAAAATATTTGGGTCAGTTAACTGGAACTCCCAGCCATGCATGGCCGAGAGTTCGTCCAAAACCCTAGCTCCTTCTAGCTTATAAAAGAAGGGGTAGGGGTACTATTTGGAGGAGGAAAATCATAGCAAAGAAACTCTGCCCAATTGTCGAATCCGTTTTTGTCCCAACCCTTTAGCCTTTCCTCAAGCTTTAGGAGAATTCAAGCAAAGCAGTTGGAGGAAAAAGAAGAGGAGGAGCCCAAGATCAGGATCAAGGAATGGTGGCCAATCTCTATTATTATTGTAAGTTGATTCATCTTGAGATTAATAAAGAATACTTTTCCCATCCCAATGCACGAGTTTTATGTGTTTTATTCGATTTATGCTTAATCTCTAACCCTCTAGTAGAACAATAGCATGCATGCGTAGTGTTTTGTCTTGATTGTAGGATCATCTTTGGAAGGAGCAGCAAAAGCAAGAGGATAAAGCGCAACGGAGGATCTACATCAAACGTCGATAAAAAAAGGTTAGCAGGTTCTTTCCATGCTACATGTGAAAAAGGGTTTTAGGTTTGGGGTAGAAGGTTAAAAGTAATTTCTGAAGGGTCATGATCTGCATGCAAGTTTAAGACCTAGCTTGTTAGTCCGTAGGGTATAATTTCCCCACAACAGAATTAGCGACTCCACTGGGGATATTTACTCTTAGGGTTTTCGGATCTAGTTGAAGGTTTTTTGGGTAGTCAAAAGAATTTGATGTTCTGTTTCTTTGTTTGTCTGTTTTCTGTTAGGTCATAGCTAGCAAGGAACCTAGTTCTTTATACCAGCTTTTCCTTGACTGTGCTTGACATTTATTATCAAGACACACAGAGGTACACACGGCCTGCAGAAGGCCTGCACGCATGTAACCCGCGCCCTAACCTTCTACAGCCCGCATTTGAATGCCTGTTGTAGTGGTTTCAATAGCGTGTAGGTCTCAGGAAGCTTAAGAGGCAGTCTCCTCTTCCCTGTCAGAATTTCCATTCTCAGGGGGATTTCTGGATCCTGTCTGGGTCTTGCTGGTTCACTGTCTTGTCTCAGTTTGCTTTATTGCATGTGTTATCTTTTGCATTCATTTTCCTTTTCTGTTAAAGTAGAAACATCCAAGCCTTTAAGAGACCCTAGTTGTCAATACCAGAGGCCTTTTTCAGGTTTGGGCTGCCTGTGTTTGGTTTTATCTTAGATTTTATACAGACCCGCGGCCTATTCAAGTTTAGCCCGTGGGTACCCACGCGTTGTTATAGCTCAGCACGCATTTGCACGTGTGCTGTCTCGGTGACAGTCACGGGCTTGATTGGTTTCTTTTCAGCCTGGGTGGGGCAGTCATCCCCTCCTGTGGTGAGAAGTGTTCCTCTCAGGGGTTTGAGTCTGGGGCTGCACAGTCAGCAGGTTAGGGCCTCTTATCCCTACCCTTTGTTTTTATTAGTTGGTGTTTGATAGAAAAGATAAAATAAAATTTTGTTTTATGATTTTTAGACAAGTGTTAGAATCGGTGCTTTCTTGATTGCTTTTTCGCGTCTTAGCTCTGATTCTTTTGCGATATGCGCTTTAGGCCAGAGTTTCATTTTCGTTCTCTTGGTTTTGTGCTTGTCGGCATTTTCCCTTTGTTGCGTCATTTTGCAATTAAATAAAAAAAAAAATCTTGTTTCATTTTCTTCTTGGTTTGAAGATTGTGTTGTTGCATCAGTAGCTAGGAAGAAGTCTTTTTGCATAAGTTTTTGCAGTGCAGTTAGAGTATAAGTAGCTCGCAGTTTTGAGCGAAAGTCCTTTATAGTTACTGCCTGAAATCTTAGAAATTCCAAAAGAAAAGGAAGTCTTTCTTGTTGAAAAGTTGTTGGTTTTTGCATTGTTGGTAAAAGTTTTTTGTTTCCAAGCATTTCTTGTTCATTTTGCTTTGAGTATTTACACATCATCAGTTGCGCCTCCAAACCTTGTGACGTAAAAAAGCACATTAAAAGCAATGTTAATTAAAATCAATTAGACTTTTTGTTTGTAGGGTGCATACACTAGCTCAAGACTAGGGCCTTGGAATAGGTTGGAGAGTAAATTCTCCAAGGCCACTCAAACCAAACATTGGAGTCTGTCAATAGGGAGTGTAGAAGTCCAGTAGTGTGAAAGTTATCAGGGACCCCCCTCTAACACAGGGGCTAAACACGAGGTCGCGTAAGGAAAGGTAGCAGAGATAACCCCTCCAAAGCTGGACTGAGCATAGTGGAGAACACATATCGAGGATTTGTTGAGGGATTCCGTCATTTTCATTTTCCATGGAGCTTCGTGGGTCTCAAATCCGTTCGAGGTCCTCAGTTGTCTTCCGGACCATTTTCTCTCGATACCCTTGACAGGTTTCGGGCTTGATACCCTGCTCATTGTGGTCTACCCGACTATCGACTGTACCCGCCTGGTGATTGTTCGCGTGCTGGAAAACTAGTTGCCAATCATTTTAGAGACATACACAGGTGACTGCGGGGGTATACCGCGGTACCTAGGATAGACATCTGGCCACGCTTTGCAGAGTATACCTGGAGGGTGCTTCCATTTTCAAGTTGCACTTGCACCGGTAAGTTGTTGTAGTGTTGGTTGTTGTAACTGTTCTTTCAACTAGTTTAGTGGTTGCTTGATTTATCTTTTAGGGGCTTTCTTTTAGTGTGTGTTACTCTTTGCACGTGTAGAATACCTTAGCGTGTCGTGGATATTCTCACACAGTGGAGGATTCAGAACTCCGTTGGTCACGAAGGATTCTGGGCCTATCGTCGGTTATACTGGAGCCACCCCCGCCACCATTGAGGCGAAAGCTAGACCAACGAGGGTCTTTCGAAGCAACTGGGTTTCAAACCATTGAGCCCGATCAACTCCCGGAGGAATCAACCACCAACCTTGGCATAGTTGAAACCCCATCCACTGATACTTGGCCGGAAATTATTGTGCCAATTCAATTTTACGAACGCCTGTCAGCGCCTAACCCAGTTATGGAACCAAACTCTATTACTTCCTCTGGGAATTCTTCCATTCCCATCACTGTTGCTACCACAGGAGAAGATTCTCCTAACTTGCCTTTGTCGGCGGTCCGAGCCACCATGGTCTCGGCCGCAACTACGTCGCACAGTGGACCGACCCCATCTATCACGGCGGCCACACCTCCTTACACACCTAGTGCGACAAGCCCTCCGTTTTCATACGGTATGCCTAGTTCAGGTACAAGTCCTGTACTCACTTCCTCCACTTTACAGACTTTGGGTCTGGGGGCAGGGAGCTCTAACGCTCCTCTGCAAGGTCAACTTGGGGTCATTCCTGTCCCTTTCAATGCTTTTCCTTATGCTGGAGGTCATATTTCTCCTTCGTCCCCTTCGCTTGGTGGATTGCATCAGTAGTCTGTCGGGTAGCCTGTACACACAAGTTCATTTGGAGCCGGGAGTCAAGGAACACCTGCGCAAACTCTGTCGATAGGTTCGTAACCATTTGTTTGGAATGGGACGTTTGGTAATAACACTTTCGCATCCACTGCTTTCCCATCTGGGGGCGCACCCATTTTTTTACAGTCTACTCCGACACAGGGTACTATTCCTGCGTTGGGGGAACATATACTAGGACCTTGGAACTCAGGGCAAGGATCCGTTCCTTCATCTGGAATGTCATCCTGGGATAATTCTTTCCACAGTCAATGGAACCCCGGACAGACTTCTATGCCTCTCCCCTCGGGACCAGCATGGGGTAATCCTTCCCAAAGTCTGTCAAACACGATGAATGCCCAACATCCTATGTCCTTCATGGGAAATCAACCAATGATGTCTCCTCAGATGCAAAACCCTTACGCTGGTCAAGGCCATGGTTTCTACCAGAACCCGGGCCAGTAGCCAAAATTTTCCTGGCAACCTGGTGCCAGTCAAACTCCAGGACCCTTTTATCCAGTCTATCAGCAACAACCCAAACTACCATTCCTGGCAACATTACACTTGCCCGATTTGACACAGTTGTTAAATGATCCCATCTGTCATGATCCGTGTTGGCCTCCTATGCCGACGAAGTTTCCTTCGGACATCCCAAAGTTCGAGGCCAAGCCTAACGAAGATCCAGGTGATCACGTGACTACGTTCCACCTTTGATGTTCATCTAACTCACTGAAAGATGACTCCGTCCAGTTGTGATTGTTTCAACGCACTCTTATTGGGAGTGCCGCGAAATGGTACATAGAGCTTGATCGTTCATGATATTCTTCTTTTGGCAAACTGGCGATGGCCTTCCTTAACCATTTCTAGTTACCTGTGAGATACGACACCGGCATAGAGTTGCTAGCCAATTTTGAGCAGACGACAATGGACCATATCTCGGATCATATTCAAGAGTGGCGATGCTGAAAGAGTCTTATCAAGGTACCCATCCCACCAGCATTGCTTCTAGATTGGTTCCTTAATTCTTTAGTTCCGCAGTTATCCAAAGACGTCATGACTTCAGGGGTTTTATCCGAGGAAGATGCCATCATGAGGGCTCAACAGTTTGAGCTTATCTATTCTCAGTCTGGTCTATTGTACAACATCCTTTCGGATGCACCACGATCGATTCTGGATAAAACCAGACAGAGAGCCAGACCACATGCTGATGGTATCATTGGTTCGGCACAAACTAAGCCCGCTGAGAAATTGACAAAACAATTGCAGCATTTATCTATACAACACTCAGCGGCCAACCAAACTACTTCTTTGGCTACTCCTCCTACCCAAACGTCGGAAGTACACTCCGTACAGACGACTAACCCAAAGGCCACCCAGCAGCCTGAAGGGAAGAAAAAACAACGCAAGAAGGGTAAGGGGGATAATAAAACCACTGATAATGCTGGTGAGGGCACCATGGAAAAATGGAAGGCGAGGTATCTGTGCAACTTGTGTGCGGAAGACCACCCGACCCATCTATGCCCTCGACTTGCGGAGGCCCAAAAGTTTGTCACACAACAACAACAAGCCGTGTTGACTAATCCCTTTCAGCATGGGCAAAATTTAACTCAAGCCTCTACAAGTGCCGAGGGGGGCAACCAAGAAACTTGCCCTCCCCCAAACATTTCCTCTTCCATGAACGTATATATGGTTAAAAGTGATGCTTTAATAACGACTAGAGTGCACGACTATAGCAAACCAAGTGCCTCTGAGAAGGGAAAAGAAGCCGATATCCCATCTCTTCCTCTACAGATCGAGAAGACGTTGGGTGAAACAATGACACACATTCCAAAGGGTGCATTTAAGAGAGCTTCTCACAATCCAAAAACAAGGGCCACCCAAAACTACTCTGTGGTGGAAGATTTATCCCAAACCCCTTGTGCTATGTCCACTTTGGAGGTCCTCCAAAGTTGCCCTGCTAAGAGAAAAGCCTTGTTGACTGCTTTAGGCTCTACAGAGACTTGTAACCCGGTCACCATCATGTTAGATACGACGGACTTGAAACCTCGTCTTCCTTACCACATCGCATTTCAGATAGTAGTGGATCATCCCACGAAAACGTTTACACGGAATATATTCCGAACGATGGTTGACGAGGTGTTGACGGGTGAAATTGACCGTCCGTCAACTGGGAGAGTGGAACCGGTCCGAGGTTGTCTAAATAACCCAAGCCGTTTGGAATGGACCACCCTGACGAGTTTAACGGCTCCGTTGGCTGCCCTAAGGTCTCGTATGGAAACCAAAGAAAAATGATTTGAGATAAGAAATCTAAAGGGAAACTAGAAACTAATAAAACAAAGACAAAGAACTAAACTAACAAAGGAAACTAGAAACTAATAAAGCAAACTAAACTAACTACACTAATCTAACTGGAAATTACTAACTACTTATATATACAAGATA
>ML784354.1:1116358-1127294 GCA_009831015.1 Picea engelmannii
GGGCCATCGAAAGGAAGTTTGCAACATCAAGGCTCAGGTTGTAATCTTTACTTTCCATTAATATGATACAGTAGCATGTCCCTTTCCCATAAAGCTATTTCCACTTTATTGTATAATTCCTTGATCATATACATAGATTGACTATTGAATACATTGTGCTTTCTTCACTTTGGTTGGTTTGTTTTGTCTTGGTCTTGGCTACACAAGAGCACTGGAGCAAAGCAGGAGAAACAAATACCATAGGAAGTGATAATAAGGTATGTTCTTTGTTCTTGCCTCCTATTTAATTCAATGGTCAAAATCTAGGGAAAGAGTCATGTTTTGTCTTGCTTTGTTCTAGATCCAGGTGGATCTACGAAGATTGGTTAGTGTCCGCACCTACGGATTTATCCAATAACAAAATTGGCAACTCCACTGGGGAACAATCCCATTTTCTTTGTGGATTTTGATATTTTTCTGTGGCCATTTGCTCTAGTTTCACTTTTCTCCTGTCCTATCAATCTCTGAGTCTTCAGGATATCCTGATAGACCCTCTAGGTCTAGAGGCCCTTTTCAATTTTGCTTCATTTTTCAAAATTTTGACTATGTTCAGGCATTCTCGCACTGTACTTCATTGCAACCTGTGAGAATAGGTAGACTTCACACTCTACATTTAGGTTTCAGTGCGAGGTTCTCGCACCCTGCTCAAGGGTCACCTGCGAGAATCAGTGATTCTCGCACTGTGTAATATTGCCTACCTGCAAACTCAATTTTTCAAAAATTTGGATTTGAGTTTTGGTATTTTCAACTGCCCAGATCAGTTTGATTGCCTCATAAGAGTTTTTTGGACCATGGATTGATGTTATTCTTGTCTTCATTTGTATACATGAACAGTCTTAGGCTTTCAAGGCTTTTCTTGTCATTTGTGTCTTGACTTTTGTTTCTTGACTTTTCTTGGAAAAACCATTCTCTCTGACTTCAGACTCTGAGTGTGTTTGATTAGTTAAGAACCAGTGATTGGTTGAAAGTTGAGTGCTTGGTTTTTCTCATTTGCTTATGGGTTTGAAAGATCATTTTCTTTTGCATTTGAAAAGACTAAATTGGTTTTCCCTTTATTTTTGTTTTCATTGAAAGAGTTGATTGGGTTTTTCATTTCTTTTTCATTTGGTTTTTGATTTTCTGTACTCTCGCTTTCATAGTGTGGGTCCTTTTTGAAAAGTGAACAAAAAGTTTTTCTTTCAAAAAATTCTTTTCGTTTTAGAAAACATTGAAAATCAAATTATTGAGATTGTTGAAGTATTTGAAAAAGACACAATAAAGAGTTGTCATTTGATAAGTGATTGTTTGCATTTGCATTTCAAAGGAAATTTTGCATTGTAGTTCAAGATTGATCTGGAAAACTTTCTCTCTCTCCCATACATAGGATTCATTGGACAAAAAAGTGATATATTTCATTCTCATCCTTTCATTGTTGGGTCAGAGTCATACAACATAAGTTTCATTTCCGTTACCTTTGAGTAAACAACAGATCTTAATAACACTGCGTAATCATAAAATTTATCTAGTAACTCTTTTCTAGGGCTCTATTACACCAACATTTAGCTAGGCTAGCACTTTGGAGTAGGAAGAGAGATACACTCTTCAAAAGAACAAAACACACAATAGCATCTTGTGTTAGGGAGTGTTAAATTCCATTTGCAACATCTTGTCCTGGGAAGCCCTTCTCACACAAGGGTCAAACACTAGGTCGCATTGATATTGGCAGAGTTACTTACCCTACTTTTTTGATATCAGTGTAGAGATTGCATGTATTACAGGGATCACTTGGAGGTATACCCACAATGATGAGTGGAAGCCTTTTGAGTTGATTTTGGGCTAGATACCCTGCCCTTGCGTGTGGATCGGACAATCGACTATTCCTCTAGGATTTATTGTTGTTGGTGGTGACCTTAGTGGCCTATCTCTCTAGGTTCTTACCCGAGGTGACTATGGAGGGGAAAGTCTTCACGGTACCTGGAATTGACGTTGACCAAACTCACTCGAGCTCCTTGGAGGGTATACCCACAATTATGTGTGGGAGCTTGTACCAGGGTGTAAGTCCGTTAAGTAGATCGTCAGCATAACTTTTCCACCCTAGCCCTGCCCCTTCTCGTCTCGTTTTTTTGATGTTGGATTTCATCACCAACTAGTGGCTTCGAAATTAGAAGGTTTTGTTTGCTTGGTTTTTCTTCCTAGATTTTGTTTACTAGTGTGTGTTGTTTGTTTCTCTAAGTTGACCATAGGATTTTCTTCATGAAGTTTGTCACTCGTTTACAATACCTCCCCCACGTCGTTCATGTAGAATCCAGGGTTTATCTCTAGAGCATATGGATGGTTCTCAACCCTTTCCTATAGGTACACCTGAGGGCTCTCATCAACCAAGTGAATCCACAGTCGTCACCACACCACAAGTGGAATGAACTGACTCTTTAGAACCTTTCTGAATTACCAATACTCGAGAGGATTTCCAACTTCACCCTGGTTCTGAGCGACCATTTATGCGACTGAATTCTTCCAGAGAATTAGTTGTTACATCTTCTGGATCACCCGTTGGGCCTTTTCCCGGCATAGAAGGCCAAGATCCTTTTTGGTCTACAGGTGTTTTCTGAAGGGACCTTTTTGGTCCTAAATCGCCTGTGGTCTCCGAAATCAACCCTCCGGTGTTTTCTGAGATAGAGACTGTACCATTGACTACCACTTATCACTTTACTGTCCCTGTCGAAATGGCCCATCTCACGAATACTATGAGTGTCCCAATCGGGTTCACTACGGCTGGTCTTACTCCTATAAACACGTAGCGAACGCCCAATGTCACTCTGACACTACCACCCAGATACCATGCATTGAATGCTTCTATTCCAACACCTCCGTAAACCCCATCTGGTTCTCCAGGTGGTCCTTCTTTTTTTGGGCACCCTATTCTCGGTTTTATTTCGACACTCCCTCAATTTCCTTTTGGAAGACCTTTCTTATCTTCCACTGGAAATCCTAATCCTAGTGGCACTATTCCGTCCATTACACCAAACTTGCAGATTCCTGTTGGTGGACAAGGTGGTACTATTCAACTTCCTCTTACCAGACACATTCCAATTACTACACAACCTTCAATTGGAACACAACTTCTGGTTGGAACTCCACCTATGATAGGGGGACCAACCCCACCTTTTGGACAAAATATACCTCCCTCTTTGGCCCAGTATTGGAATCAGATGATACAAAATCCTCCTCAAATGACTGGGGGGCAGAAGTTGCCTATCCCTACTATAGGCCAGCCATATCTAGGTATACCCAATCCTATTTGAGGTATCACTCTCCCCAATGGCTTGTTATTCCAGCCAAGCTTCCATCGGACATTCCTAAATTCGACGGAAAAGTGGGAGAGGAACCAAACAATCACGTTATGACTTTTCACCTATGGTGTTCATCCAAATCATTGATATATGACTCTATTCATTTACATATTTTTCAACGAACCCTTACCAGTTCTGCTACGAAGTGGTATATTGAATTGCCACGCGATTTCTTTTCTGATTTCAACACCCTATCTATGGATTTCCTTACGCATTACCAGTTATCGATCCGTTATGATACCGGGACTGAGATTTTGACTTCCTTTAAACATACTAAAGGCACTCATATATCTGATCATATCCATGAGTGACAAAGGAGACAACGACTCATTAAACTTGAGCTTCCTGATCAGTTACTGGAAGAATGGTTTACAAAATCATTTGTGAACGAAATTGGTAAGGACATTGCCATGGGTGGCGTTGTCATAGAAGAGCAGGCTATAATTCGTTCTCAATATATTGATCTCGTTTATTCGCAAACGGGGACCCTTTATGATTTATTACCTGAATTACCTCGTCCTAATACTTCAACTACTTCCCCTGCCTCGCATGCGGCTGATGGTGTGATTGGTACTGCTCAAACTAAATCACATTCTGTTTCAAGCACAAACCCTAAATCTTCTTCTTCTAATGTTCAAAATGCTCCGTCTCCTGCCACTCCCACCAGAAAAACTTCTGAGGTAAATGATGTTCAATCTACCCCAGCCGGTAAAAACAAATCTAAAAAGGGGAGAGGTAGGAATAAGGAGGGAAAAAATAATAATCAAGCAGAGAAAACTAAAACCACTCCTGTTGATGACCAGGATAAGTGCAAGCCACGATACCCTTGCCTTATCTGTGGTGATGATCACTACATGAAGGATTGTCCACGACGTGCCGAGGTCACTAAGTTCCTTCAAGGAGCTCCAAAACCACCTGCATCGGTTGTCTTGTCCCAACCCTTCCTGTCTTAACAACAGGCTCAGTTGGTCATTCACGACCAACCCTCTTCTTCTACCACATCATATGTTTTGATGTGTAATGGTGATTCTAAGCAAAACGACATTGCACTCACTACTCGAGCCAAAGATTATTCTCCATCTAAGGAGAAGGTTGATGATTTACCTCCTTCATTGGTCCAACCCTCTCCAGCAACTCCACCTACTAACGGTCCTCTTCATCTCGAACGACCGAGCCTTGATATAGTTCTGCGACCACCCCCAAAAGGTGTCGTATGGAAATCAGATTTCAATCCTCATGCCCATGCGGCCCAGAACTACAACATTGTTGAAGATCTGGCCCAGGCACCTTCAGTGATGTCAACCCTTGAAGTCCTTCAGTCTTGTCCTGCACAATGGAAGGCACTGTTGAAAGATATAGGTGGAATTGACTTGACAGATATAAATTTAATAGTCTTTGACTTGGATGATCACATTCCCAGGTTACCCCCTCAACTCGCGTTCCAGATATAGGTTGTTGTCACTGACAAGAACATTTGTCGAACTGTTATCGACGAGGGTTCCTCGACGTGTATAATGTCTTTTGCTTGTTGGAAAGCCATTGGCTCTCCTCCCTTGAACAAATCACAAAACACTCTTAAAGCCTTCAATGGATCTGGTTTTAAGCCCTATGATGTTCTTCCTTCGTTGCCCATCACGTTAGAAGGTAAAATGGTCCAAGTCGAAGTGGAAGTCTTTGACGCTCCCCTTGATTATAATCTTCTACTTGGTCGCAGCTGGATCGATTCCATGCACGTTGTTGTGTCAACACTTTTTCGTGTAGTACATTTTCCTCATCAAGGAAAGGTTGTTACCATTGACCAACTTTCCTTCTTCAACTTTGATACTTGTACTAGCAACATGTCGTTTATTGCTAAAACCCCACCGGGTTATGAGAACGTCAGTGTAGGCCTTTTAAAGGACTCCTTGTTTATGGGTACTTTTCCCATTCCACCACCCGATGTTCCATGCTCATTAGTTGCTTCTATCAACATGATCTCTACTGTGCCTCATGAACTTCCTGCATCACAGGACCCTTGGATTGTCCCTGACCCTGGAGATCATCTTCGTTTCGGCGACGCAATGCCATTAAGTCCGGTTGAATCTGCCTATCAGGCCATTCAAGCGGTAACACCTTCTACTCCTTCTCTTGATGAGTTGTCTCCCGATCCTTTTCGTGTTATTTTTCCCATGGACGAGATGATCATGTCCATCATGGAAGACATCCCTTGGGAAGATGGGCATCATTGTTCCATTCTTTTTTTGGAACAACACACTCTTGAGAACTACCAACGGATTTCGACTCCGTCGACTGTTGTTGTCATCTCAATGGTTCTTATGACTACACACGATGTGTTTGATGAAGGGAACTTAAGCAATATCTCACCCATGATTCCCATTGACATATCCATTAAAACTGGGATTGTCAAAAATGTCCATATTGGAGCTTCATGTTCTTCCAGCGAAATCGTCACCTATACATCTCTTTTCAAAGAATTTCATGACATCTTCGCCTGGAGCTACGAAGAGATGCCAGGTATCGACCAATTGTTGTACATGAGATAAAGACATACCCCGGTGCTAAACCAGTCCGACAACGCCTTTGTCCAGTTCACCCATGTAAAGCGGTTGCTATCAAACTCAAAGTTGAGAAACTTCTGAAAGTTGGCTTTATTTATCAGGTGGCTCTTACAGAATGGGTTTCCAATCCTGTCCCAATTGAGAAGAAAGGAGGCAGTATTCGTGTATGTGATGATTATAGGGATATTAACAAAGCTTGTCCCAAAGACAACTTTCCTACCCCCTTCGTCGATCAGATTGTCGATGACTGTGTCGAAAGTGAAATTTTCTCTCTCATGGATGGTTTCTTCGGCTATAATAAAATTAACATTGCTCCTGAGGATCAACATAAGACTACTTTTATTTGTCCTTGGGGTACTTTTGCCTATCAGAAACTCCCTTTCGGTCTTAAGAATGTGGGCGCAATTTTTCAATGTGCTATGTCTTATGCTTTTCATGATATCAAGCATATCGTTCAACCCTATTTGGATGATTTACCCGCTCATTCTATGCACAGAGTCGATCACCCAACCCACCTCCAGGCCATTTTCGTTCTCTGTCGGTTCTACCAAATACATTTAAATCCTCATAAGTGAGTTTTGTGTGGAATCTGGCCGTCTTCTAGGTTTTATCGTTTCACGTCAAGGGATCTGGGTGGATTCTTTGAAGGTTGAGGCGATCCTTAATCTCCCTCCTCCTTCTACACTGTGCCAGTTGCAAAGTTTGCAGGGGAAAGAAAACTCTCTTCGTTGTTTTATCCCTAATTACACCGAGATCACTCGTGATTTTACGTGGCTACTAAATAAATATTCAGAGGTCTTCTAGGATACCATTGCCAACAATGCTTTTGAAGCTTTGAATTTGTCCCTCACGCGAGCTCCACTTCTCTTTCCTCCCGATTACAGTTGCGATTATTTCCTTTATCTTGCTGCCTCAGAATACACTATTGGCATGGTTCTCGTCCAAGAGGATGATGCGCATGACGAACATGTTATTTACTACTTGAGTCGAAGTCTCATACCTACTGAAATCAAGTATCAACATGTCGAAAAACTGGCCTTAGCTGCCGTTCAAGCCGGCCAATGCTTCCGGCACTATATCCTCTCACGCAAGACTATGGTGATTTCTCATTGCAACCCTATGCAACATATTTTGACACGTCAATTTCTAGGGGGAAAATACTCCAAATGGATTGTCATACTCCAGGAGTTTGACTTGTAATTTGACCGCGCCAAGTAAAACAAATCCTTATTTTTTGCTGAGTTGATATGCGATTTTCCTCATTTTGCAATGGAAAATGTAGCAGTAGATTCATTACCCAATGAATCTCTTTTCCTTATTAACACTGATGATCTTTGGTATGGGGATATCATTATATATCTCCAAACCCAGACTTTCCAGCCTACTTTGTCTAGTACTGAACGATGTCGCATATGCTATCAAGATCGTCGATACATTATCCTCAGGGTACTCTTTACCGTCAGGGAATTGACTCTATTTTTTGACGTTGTCTAACATTCGACGAAGCCGAGAAAGCTCTGAATGACTGCCATTCTGGAGCATGTGGTGGTCATATGTCTGGGTATGCTACTGCCCATAAGATACTATGCACAGGGTATTTTTGGCCTTATTTGTTTAACGACTACATTACCTACGTTCAGAAATGCCATGCCTGCCAGACCTACAATCAGAAAATTCGGTCACATCCTGCTCCTCTTCACCCTGTGGTCTCAGTTGGTCCTTTTGCAAAATGGGGCATCGATTTCATGACATGTCACCCTCACTTAGTCGGGGAGCATGGTTACATCATTGTAGCCATTGATTACTTTACGAAATGGGCCAAGGCGATGTCGACATTCGATAATACTAGAAAGACCACAACATTGTTTCTTTTTAATCACGTCATAGCTTGTTTTGGTGTTCCCCAAGCTATTGTCACTGATCACGGTAGCCACTTTAGGAATTTTATGATGTCCGAACTTACTAAGAAGTTGGGTCTTCATCATGATAACTCAACGCCCTATTATCCACAAGCCAATGGCCAGGTCGAAGCAATCAACAAAGTTCTCATAACTATGCTTCGACGGATGATAGGAATTCATAAAACAAGTTGGCACACAATTTTGTTTTCGGCATTGTGGGTGTACCGGACATCTGACAAGTCCGCTACTGGGTTTACGCCTTTTTGGTTAGTCTATGGTGTGGAATCCATTCTTCCTATAGAATGCGAGATACCCTCTCTGAAGCTAGTTGTTGAACTCCTACCCAACACTTCTGCTGAAGAAGAACGTCTATTGTATCTAATGCGATTAGATGAAACTCGACATGATGCCACTCTAGTAATAGAAGCCCAGAAAAAATGTGTTAAGGCCCAATATGACAAGCATGTCAAGCCTCACGTTTTCTCCGAAGGTGATCTTGTTCTTCTCTATGAACAGGATCGAGATGTGTTAGGAGCTGGGAAATTCGAACCTATGTGGCGAGGTCCTTATATTGTTTGCCAAGTTTTGGAAAAGGGAGCATATGAGTTGGTAGATTATGATGGTATCCCTTTGAGTGAACCCAGGAATGGGTTTTACTTGAAGAAGTACTATGCATAAATCATTTGTGCACAAGTACTTGTATTTTAATGTATCATACTTTGTGTGTGTTACTATAGCTTTCTTTTGTCATTATCTGGTCTCTTCCCTTATGTGACGTTGTGTTTGATTTCCAGATGTTAGAGTCTTCACTACCCTATATTGGCTTCGTCGATGGTGCTAGCCATAGTACTTGGAACCTTGCTTCCGCTGCGTGGGCAATCTATGCCCCAATAAATGAACTTGTATCTTTACGAGGTGTGTGCCTCGGCTGTGCAACCAACAACATTGCAAAGTATAACGTCGTTATTGAATTATTGGTTGATGCTATCTCGCTTGGAATTCGTCATTTGGTTGTGTGACTTGACTCGCAGCTTGTAGTACTACAATTAATTAATATATACTCTATTCGAAGTCCTACTTTGTTACGGGTGTATTTGCGAATTCGCCTCTTGGAACGTTATTTTGATCACATTGAATATCAACATATTCCTAGATGTCTAAATACATTAACATATGCATTGGATAATTATGTATTGGACAGACATTTGAATCATTTATAAATCAATCACATCAAAACTCACACAATATAAAGTAAACTGGTAGAAGTCATCTGTATATATAACGATATAAAAGAGTTTTTTAGAAAAAGTTTGTCCGACGACCAAAATGTCAAAATTTGAAGCTCATAGCTTCTACAAAGTGACGACATGGATAAATTTCACAGTAACACACGACTTCCCTAGCAACCCTATGGAGCAGTTGACTCATAGATGCTGATACCCCTACAGTATGACGTTGATCGCGTCGTGGAACCTCTTCCAGAGTCATGTCTGGAATGTCTGCAGTCAGGCCCTCTAGATTCTGTTCCACCACTTGATAATCCTCAGCATACTATGGTGCTGCTGCTACCTCTCCTCGCCACTGAATGGGAGAAGTGCCAGGAGGTCTGTAAGGTCCAACATCTATGTTATCAACAAACGATTTTGTATTAGTCTTTGGATGAACGTATAAAACAAAAACATTTGAATATGATAAAAATTCACAAAAACATTTGAAAAGAAAAAATGTGTATACTTCTTACCAAGGTCCCCCCACTGAGCATCCTCTGGTAATACCAAATCCAGATCTCCTCAAAAATCCAGCCCATCATAAGCGTAGTCATCGACCATAAACATCTGTGGTTGAATCCAGTCAAATAAAGTATCATCATATTTGATGATCGGTCCTGCTACGTGCTGGGCCATGAGCCGACACCATCTCAGCATCCGTGGATCCCTGGGAGCCGGTAAATTCCACTCCACCTGTAGCCTCATTATTGGGACCCACTCAAGGAAGAAGGATACCAACAAAGATCTGTACCCGAATTTCTTCAGGTCACCTCGCCTACATTTGGTCAATTGTTTTTTTATACTGCAAAGCACAGCATCTGCGCAGTTGAATACTCGAGGCTTAGTACACTCAATAGCATATTGGAAGTAACTCTGTAACACCATATGCGGAGTAGAAATCCCATCCATCCGAGCTATAGTGAAAAGGATAGTACGGAGGGTCAAGTCTCGTACCCCCCAGATAGCTACTTTTCCTTTCTTTCTCTCAGCCTCGGGAACGCAGTGTAAATTGCAGTACTCACTCATCTTTAGCCCACCACCTCTACTACCAGTCAGGCTCACATAGTACCCCCACTATGACAAACCAGTCAAAAATTAAATTTCCTCAATGTCTAAGGATAGTGTGTGGACCCCCACATGAAACACCTACTACTCAGGGTCCCACATATGCACCAGGTACTCTAATAGTTTGACTTGGGCCCTCATGCCTGGGATGCAAAAGTACTTCAAGAGCCCACAGTCTCTCAAAGAAGCTATGGTAGGTGGATGATTTTCGGCCATTGCATTGTCTTCTTCATGTTCTCTTTCGCGCCATTCAAGCACCTTGTTGATGGCTAATTATCTGCATAAGGAACACAATAAGAGGATTAACAATTTTTTTCATGCTTTGGATCTTTTTCATTGGGTAAAAATTTAAAAAAAAATTGGGCTTTGCGGTTCTCGCAGGTGCCCTGTGTGCACAGTGCGAGAACCTCGTAGGTGGCTTTAGGCTCACCTGTGAGAATGCATCATTCTCGCAAGCCCCGTATAGCCTGCCTGCGAGAATGGCAAGGCGCATGTAGGGCTTTGAAAATCAACTTAAAAATGCAAATTTAACCAATGAAATTACAAAATTAAACCATGAAAGTGTTAAGGATGAAGAGCCTACCTAACTGTCGCAGATGGCTCACTGAATGGTCTCTCGTAGCTCCTGCAATATGACGCCGAACTTGGAGGGTAAAAGAGGGGTTTTTTGAGCTCAATAGTGGAAATGTAAAAATGATGTGGTAAAAAGAGTATTTACTCCTTTTATTTACTTTTACTATATCATTTTGGTTTTTTATGATTATTTATCGATTAAA
>ML784354.1:1136670-1150423 GCA_009831015.1 Picea engelmannii
GTTGTGTATTTATAAGTGTTGTTATATTTATGGGTTTTGTCTGTGATTACTGCATGTATTCTTTTTTTGCTATTTTTTCATTATATTGTGTGATAGCAGAACGAAAATCATCTGTTAAATATTGGCATGTGTTATTGTCGCTTCCGCAAGAATATGTGTATGTACAAAATGTTTATGTCTAGTTAAAACTGCATTATATATGTGTGTGTGTGTGTGTGTGTGTCTATCCTCTTGAACATGTGATGCAAGAGCATCTCTCCATGTCAGCCAGCCAGCCATGTCCGCGAATTCAAATCGCGCATTTAAGAGAGGCGCAGTCCTCATTTAAATTTGAATGAATGTAATTAAATGCTTAGGCTGGTGATCCATGGAAGCCTTGCCTTTGTGCAGGCATTAGGTAGATCGGCCATTAATGTGTGTAATGGCTGAGATATAGATCCAGATGCTGGACTAGACAACCATTGAATGTAATTTATTAGAGTAGGTAGACCTGGAGGGAAGCGCTCGATGAGCCCCTCAGGTAAAAGAGATTTTCTTATCTCACTTTGGAGGAGTCATAGTTGTGTGAGTATCTGCATGTAGAGTAGATGGGAAAGAGCCAGAGAGAGCTCGGGAACACCTTTGCAAATACAGGCATTTTCCATTTTAATATAATGAGAAGCAGTTTTTCCTGCATGAATTCTGTATTATATGGATGTCTGTGTGTGTTCCATTATGTGTTGTAGATGTATACTGTAGTTGTGCACTTGCAGGGAGTGTGTTTGATTTCAGGTGAAGGTCTTTGAGACTTCACACCAGGAGGGTGTGATAGAACGCTGCGGGTTCTGAGAGCCGTGCACAGAGGTTGCACTTCTGAACACTGCGGGTTCAGACAAAGACGTGCTGAGGCACAGGAACTGAGATCAACAACTCAGGAGGAAGAAATCAAGGTTGCTAAATACCTTGGAGGCAAGGCTGTGTGGGAGAAGACACAGTTGTAGATAGAATTTCGTGGAGGATTCTGTAGAGCTCTGCCAGGTGGGCATTGAGCATATGCGCTGCAGTGCATTGAAGGGGGGACCCTGCTGAGAGTTTGAAGACAGAAGACAGAATCTCTGAGGAGTTCTGTAGAGCTCTGCCAGGAGGGCATTGAGCATGTGTACAGTGGTGCATAGAGGAAGGAGCTCTACTGAGAGTTCAAAGAAAACCAGAATCACTGAGGATTTTGTAGAGCCCTGCCAGGAGGGCATCGAGCAAGTGCAAGGAGTGCACGAAAGAAGACAGAACCGTTGAGTTTTCTGTGGAAGAGAAGAGAACTCTTTGGGTTTTGTGAGCTGAAGGAAGGTCCACTGAGGGAATCTTCATGGGGTTGCTGAACACCCAGAAAGACTCAACAAGAGACTACTTGAGTAGGAAGCCAGGAAGGTGTCAGTATTCTCCATCTGAAGGAGAAGAAGACAAAATCTCCCAAGGGGTCTGAGTGTTTGCAGAAGCTCAGGAGGAACAACGTTCTCATACGTGAAACAAAGCTCAAAGTGAGGAGTTCGCAGAGGAAGAGGAAAAAGGTCGAGGCCTTTGAGACTTGGAAATTCTTCCAAGCATAGGAATAAAGTGCGCAGGAGCTCAGGAGGGAGCAGCAACAGCCATCGGATTGGTTGGAGAAAAGAGATCTGGACCGTTGAAGGTTCACATCCAGAAAGGCGTCAGAAGAAGCACACAGAAGAGGAGAGCGATAGCCGTCGGATCTCATATAGAAATCTCGTTAGCCGTTGGTTCGGGAGAAGGTGCATAGAGGTTAAGCCTCAAGAGGAGCGCAAAGAGGGAGAGTTGATCTGAACCATCAGATCTGGAGTGGAAATCCCGTCAGTCGTCAAATCGAACTGGAGCTGCACAAGGTTTAGCAATCGGAATATTGGCACTCGGGAAATTAGGATTCTCAAGGGTAAGAGAATTGAGACTTCGCAAGTTGCGAAATCCCGACGAGATCTAGACAGTCTGTTAGCGAGGAAATGTGGCGGAGATCAAGCGCCATCGACATTTTGGCCATCGGGAAATCAACATTCCTGAAGTCGAGGGAACCAGGACATCAGAAGTCCCAAAAACCCGACATAATCCAGACCATCCATTTGAGGAGGACGCGTGGAAACCATCAGCACCATCGGGAAAGTCCCAACAGAGAAGCATCCATCAGAGTTGAAGCCATCGGGATATCAAGAATCCCATAGACGAGTGGTTCGCGCATTTCAAAATTGTGAAACGCGAAACCTTGATCAATGGGGGCCAACTTATATCACAGCAGAGGAGGAGGACAGAGCCATAGTGGAGGCCAGTTGTCAGCACGATGGAGGATCAGGATTTGGATGATCGGGAATCCCGTGGGCGCATGCATCTTGGCATCGCAAACCCTGAAACCCTGATGGGGTAAGGTTGTGGTCACGGGTGATGGCCAGAAGGGCTAGCTGAAGATAAGGCGTGTCGGGAATCAGAGAATTGCGAATCTTGGGGATGATTTCATTTTGACATTGAAAACCCTGAAACCCCGACGGGAGGTTGACTGAGGTCATATGGTAGCGGTCACATGGACCAGGGCCTAGCCAGGAGGGCTAGCGCCCAAAGAACGCATCGGGTTTTTGAAGCTCGAAATCTCGATAGGGAGGTAAGGCCACGGTCACGGAAGCAGTGGTATTACAGTGGGATCTAAGATCAGGAGGGCTAGCATGTGAAAAGAGCTCATCGGAGATCGAGATTTGGAGAGAGCAGGAACTCTCGAGCATGGGTATAGCGAAATCCCGATGACCTAAAATTAAGATCAAGGAAAGAAACCATGGTTAAGTGCTGAAAGTCGTGACAGATTAGGAAGGACCTATGGACTGGGTCAGAGTTTCTCAGTGATTCCCAAGGGAATGAAAGGAGCCGCTTCGGCTCAGAAGGGGATTTTGAACGATCCTGTGGACGGGCGTAGGAGATGCGTTTGTCATCAAGTGGTATCAGAGCTGAATTATTGTCTGCATATTTCAGGCATGAAAGGCAGAAGAAGCTAGAGTGTTGAGGAATCTGTGACGATTTTTTGCAAGTAGGCAACAGTCGAGAAGACAGTCAGGGAGGTTGTAGGAGGATGAAGCTGGACACACTCAAGATGCAAAGTGACAGCAGCAGATCTACCAGGGAGGTAGATAGACACAGCAAGATGGCTACTGAAGGCCATAGGAAGAAAATCAAGGAAGAAAAGCTTGTGTAAATTGATAAAGAAATGACTAGAGAACTCTATGAATTAAAGGAAGACATAGAGAAGCTCGTACTGGGGGTGCGGCAGGACAGGAGGAGGAGACGAATGCGTGAATTTCCCATGAAGAAGGCAACAACAAAATGGCCAGTCAAGGAGTTGATGGTCAGAGGGCAGCATAGACTATTAAAGAGATGGTTGAGGTATGCTGAAAACCTCAAGGCCACAGAAGAAAAGATTATTTGTCACTGTGAGCCGGAGACTGGGAGAGGTCTCGATGATGAAGAGGATGAATTGGGGTCAGATGAGGATCTCAAGGGATGCCAGGAGAGAAGAGTAGAAATTCCAATTTTCCAAGAGGGAAACGAGTTGAGATCAGCTGAGGATCTCATGGACTGTCAGAATGACAGCCAGGGAATTTCACATTGCCAGCTGGGCAATGGTAAGAGGTCGTTGCGGGATCTCGAAGACTTCCAGGAGGGCAGCGGAAGCATCTTAAACTGCCAGGTGGGCAGAGATGAAAATTTGAGACTGTCGGAAAGTCTCATGGACTCAGAGGAGAGTTCAATTCAGCAGGGGTTGCTGATGAAGATGGGATCGGTTGATCTCATAGCCTTCCAGGAGGGTAGCGGAAACATCCCATATTTCCACGTGGGTGGGGATGAGCAGATGAGACTATCTGTGGGTCTCATAAACTCAGAGATGAGTTGGAATTAGCTTGAGGAGCTGACAGAGCAGGTGAGCTCAAAGAAAAATTTGGATTAGTAGGTGCAGCTGACAGAGGAGGAAGATCATAATGATATTCTAATGATTGGGGGAATTGGGATATTCCTAGCATGTGTCCAGGAGGAGGAAAAAATTTGTGTTACAGACGGTGCAATAGCAGAAGAACAGTCACAGCTGATGATGACTGTCAAAAGGAAATTGGAGCAGAAATTTGAGACTGCCCCAGTGGATGAAAGGAAGAATGAGCGTTCTGAGGAATGGCTCAATGATTTCAGCCAGTGAGCTAAGAGCGTTGTAGCATTGGAGCTGATAGTAGAAGAAGAAGCAGAAGTGGAAGAAGAGAGCGAGCATTCTGAGGAATGACTCAACGCATTCAGTGATGAAGATGAAGAGACTGCAACGCGGGAGTTTGCAGCAGAAGAGGAAGGAGAAAACAACATTTTCTTTGTTGATCTGTGGGATCAGATTGAAGCCCTGAAAGAAAGGGTGAGAGTGCAGGGAAGGCACATCCAACAGGTGAGGTTGGAAACAGGTAAGGAGGAAGGCGTGGGAGATCATGATGATATTCCCAATGGCCAAAAAAATTTCCAGCTGAGGAGACTGCAAAAACGGGACCAGCCATGGGAGCAGTTGGACGAAGTGATCGAAGAGATCATGGAGCTGATGTTGAAGTCAGAAGACACTACCAGCAGGGAAAGGCTGAGCAGAAGAGCAGTAGCAGCAGCGGCGCAGCAACAACAGTAGAAGCTGAATGGAACAGATGGGAAGCTCCAGATATTTGTTTGGGATCCAGGAGGATTTCCAACAGCTCAGAGGGGAAGCGCATGAGTAGGAGCTCATGATTTTACAGCTAAGGAGTTTGATGCAGGAGCATCTCTCCATGTCAGCCAACCAACCAGCCAGCCACGTCCGTGAATTCAAATCGCGCATTTAAGAGAGGCACAGTCCTCATTTAAATTTGAATGAATGTAATTAAATGCTTAGGTTGGTGAGCCATGGAAGTCATGCCTTTGTGTAGGCAGATCTGCCATTAATTGTGTAATGGCTGAGATCTAGATCCAGATGCTGGACTAGACAACCATTGAATGTAATTTATTAGAGTAGGTAGACCTGGAGGGAAGCGCTCGATGAGCCCCTCAGGTAAAAGATATTTTCTTATCTCATTTTGGAGGAGTCATAGTTGTGCGAGGATCTACATGTAGAGTAGATGGGAAAGAGCCAGAGAGAGCTCGGGAACACCTTTGTAAATATAGGCATTTGCCATTTTAATGTAATGAGAAGCAGTTTTTCCTGCATGAATTCTGTGTTATATGGATGTCTGTGTGTGTTCCATTATGTGTTGTAGATGTATACTGTAGTTGTGCACTTGCAGGGAGTGTGTTTGATTTCAGGTGAAGGTCTTTGAGGCTTCACACCAGGAGGGTGTGAAAGAACGTTGTGGGTTCTGAGAGTAGTGCACAGAGGTTGCACTTCTGAACACTGCGGGTTCAGACAAAGACGTGCTGAGGCACAAGAACTGAGATCAACAACTCAGGAGGAAGACCTCAAGGTTGTTGAATACCTTGGAGGCAAGGCTGTGTGGGAGAAGACACAATTGCAGACAGAATTCTATGGAGGATTTTGTAGAGCTCTTCCAGGTGGGCATTGAGCGTATGTGTTGCGGTGCATTGAAGGGGGAACCCTACTGAGAGTTTGAAGACAGAAGACAGAATCTCTGAGGAGTTCTGTAGAGCTCTTCCAGGAGGGAATTGAGCGTGTGTACAGCGGTGCATAGAGGAAGGAGCTTTGTTGAGAGTTCAAAGAAAACAAGAATCACTGAGGATTCTGTAGAGTCCTGCCAGGAGGGCATCGAGCAAGTGCAAGGAGTGCATGAAAGAAGACAGAACCGTTGAGTGTTCTGTGGAAGAGAAGAGAACTCTTTGGGTTCTGTGAGATGAAGGAAGGTCCATTGAGGGAAGCTTCACGGGGTTGCTGAACACCCAGAAAGACTCAACAAGAGACTGCTTGAGCAGGAAGCCAAGAAGGCGTCAATATTCTCCATCTGAAGGAGAAGAAGACAAAATCCCCCAAGGGGTTTGAGTGTTTGCAGAAGCTCAGGAGGAACAACGTTCTCATACATGCAACAAAGCTCAGAGTGAGGAGTTCATAGAGGAAGAGGACAAAGGTCGAGGCCTTTGAGACTTGGAAATTCTTCCAAGCATAGGAAGAAAGTGCGCAGGAGCTTAGGAGGGAGCAGCAATAGCCATCGGATCTGTTGGAGAAAAGAGATCTGGACCGTTGAAGGTTCACATCCAGGAAGGCGTCAGAAGAAGTGCCCAGAAGAGGAGAGTGACAGCCGTCGGATCTCATATAGAAATCCCATTAGCCATTGGATCGGGAGAAGGTGCACAGAGGTTAAGCCTCAGGAGGAGCGCAGAGAGGCAGAATTGATATAAGCCATCAGATCTGGAGTGGAAATCCCATCAGCCATCAGATCGAGCTGGAGCTGCACAGGGTTTAGTAGTCGGGATATCGACACTCAGGAAATCAAGATTCTCAAGGGAAAGAGAATTGAGACTTCGCAAGTTGCGAAATCCCGATGAGATTTGGACCATCCGTTAGTGAGGACACGTGGCGGAGATCAAGCGCCATCGACATTTTGGCCATCGGGAAATCGACATTCCTAAGGTCGAGGGAACCAGGACATCGGAAGTCCTGAAACCCCGACATAATCGGGACCATCCATTTGAGGAGGACGCGTGGAAACCATCAGCACCATCAGGAAAGTCTCGACAGGGAAGCGTCCATCGGAGTTGAAGCCATCAGGATATCAGGGATCCCGTAAACGAGTGGTTCATGCATCTCGAAATCAGGAAATGCGAAACCCCAATCAGTGGGGGCCAGTTGTCATCAAAGCAGAGGAGGAGGACAAAGCCATAGTGGAGGCCAGCTGTCAACACAACGAAGGATCGGGATTTGGATGATCGAGAATCCCGTGGGCGCATGCATCTTGGCATCGAAAACCCTGAAACCCCGACGGGGTAAGGTTGTGGTCACAGGTGATGGTCACATTGGCCAAGAACTATAGCCAGAAGGGCTAGCCGAAGATAAGGTGCGTCGGGAATCGAAGAATCGCGAGTCTTGGGGACGATTTCATTTTGACATCGAAAACCCCGAAACCCCGACGGGAGGTTGACTGAGGTCATATGGTAGCAGTCACGTGGACCAGGGCCTAGCCAGGAGGGCTAGTGCACAAAGAACGCATCAGGTTTTTGAGGCTCAAAATTCCGACAGGGAGGTAAGGCCATGGTCACGAAAGAAGTGGTCTTACGGTGGGAGCTAAGCTTAGGAGAGCTAGCACGTGAAAAGATCTCATCGGAGATCGGGAGTTGGAGAGAGCAGGAACTCTCGAGCATGGGAATAGCGAAACCCCGATGACCTGAAATTAAGATGAGGGGAAGAAACCATGGTTAAGTGTTGAAAGCCGTGAGGGATTAGGAAGGACCTGTGGACTGGGTCAGAGTTTCTCAGTGATTCCCGAGGGAATCCAAGGAGCTGCTTCGGCTCAAAAGGGGATTTTGAACGATCCTGTGGATGGGCATAGGAGACGCGTTGTCATCAACATGTTAGTTTTCTGAGGTAACATTTCCTGACCTGGTTGGGTGGTTGGGGACGTTACAAAATGGTATTAGGGAAGAAAGATGCTTCTATTGTGGCGTTTCCCAGCCTGTTGGGTGGATGGAGACATTACAAAATGTTATCAAAAAAGAGAATTAAAAGGTACAGTCATTAGGTAGCGTTACCCAACAGAGGTTTGATGGTCGAGGATGTCACAAAATGGTATCAGAGCCATGGTTTTGACACTGAGCCTAGATGGGCCATGTTAGCGGTTAATGAAACAAAGGTTTTAGAGTGAATTGTTGTCAAGATGGAAAAATTATCAACCTCAGAGCATCCCTAGGTTCCAAGAGAGTACCTGGGACTGTGTTCATAATATTAGGAAGCATATTGTCTTAGGGGATGGAAAAAGAGAAAGAAGTCACAACCACCATTGTGTTGGGCTGCAAGGTTTGAAATTGGGCCATGGGATCTATTCGGGAGAAGGATGATCCTTCACAACCGTCATATTTGGAGAAAGGTGCATGAGGATTAACCCCTAAGTACTTAGAACCTTGCAACTTTGGAAAATTTTTGATTTTATAGAGCAGAAAGGGTTGAAGCCCAAAGTTCAGAGTTAATCTGCACCAACCATCCGAAAGGACACATGTCGGCAGATCAACTTGTTTGGGATTTTGGCGTTTAGGAGAAATGAGGTGTTCTAAGGTGAATTATCCCAAAGTCCTGAATTCCCATAACATCGAAGTGACGTGACTTGCTGACGTCACTAGGGATGGCGTGGACACATGGGATGTGTGCCATGTGTCAGTGAGTTAAGAACATATGGAGGATAGAAATGTCAGTAGAACGTGACATGTGTCACCTGTCATAAAGGGCCACATGTCCATTTCTAGTATTTTTCCACGTGTCACTCTTCTTGGGCATGGTTAGTGGGACCCTGATGGTCACAGGGGATGCATGGTTCCAGATCTTAAAGTCCAGAGACTTGACACTCCGAAAGAAGTGGTTCATGAGAAAAGTGGGAGGAAGAAATCCTTAAAGTCTCGTAGTGTCGAAGTGACGTGACATGATGGCGTCACCTAGGGTGATGTGGACCTAACCTATCCTACCACATGTCACCTACTTTGTGCCTTTGAAAGACCTTTAGAACCAATTGTGACCTGAAACATGTTTCTCATTGATGGGGCCACGTGTTACCACCATAATAGAATGAAAATAGAGTGAAGGAAACTACTAAGTTTAGAAACTCGACGTTCAAAGGAAATGTTAGAAGAAGTTTTGAAAATTGTTGAAGTCTGAAGAATCAGAGCTCCGGAGAGAAACCGATTCAGTACTTCACCAGTTCAGGGTTTGGGGAAATCACAGAGTGATGAGGTACTAACCTCTAAAGTCTAAATTTTTTAAGTCAAGAAGCACTGGAATGATGTGGCCACTAATTTCACCTAGGGTGATGTGGAACTCTGTATGCATGCCACATGTCCATATGTTTCTTGTTTTTGACAACTCATTTGTGCCAATGATAATCTGACATGTTTCAAAATTTTATTGGGCCACGTGTCACCTCTGTATTGCTGACAAGTAGCACCCTGGGTGCATCGTACTAAGTGGACCCAAGAAGTGCGAAAGTTCAGAATTCAGGAGAAATCATGTATGATGTTTCAAGAATGTGAAGTTTTCAAATCTTGAAGTCCAGAAGCATGGGATAAGATCCATATTAGTAAGCACCTATTTATAGCCCGAGGTTATGTGGGTTTTGGGATGAAAAGAAAGGGGGATAATGTCTGAAAAACCACTTTAAAGAAAGAAAAGGGATTAGGAAGGAAGCCTATGGGGTGTTGATTGTTTGGACCTGCATTAAAAGCGGTAAAGAAGGTCTGGAAACCTTATGATTGGGTCCAACGTAGGTCCAAGAGCTATTTTGGCTCTGAGAAAGGAAAATAACTGCACATGGATTGCATCATTGAAAAGACAATTTTTAATTGTCCATAAATTTCTTCTCAGGATTCAGAATTGAGCGTGGAAGCAGCCATTGGAAAGGTCTTGAACAATAGAAGATAACTGTTCACCTAGAAATTGGATCCGAACAATAAATTTCTCAGGAAAACAAAATAAAATAAGTCTGATAAGGAGAGTGGCCCCATCAAATCAGGAAGTCAAGGGACCCCTGAGAATAAAGGAAGACCAAGGAGTTGTAGAAAACATCACCATAACTCCCAAAAGCAATCCCATAGGAGAGAACATAGTAGCTAAAGTCCATCCCCTGTCAGGAAACATAGGATGTATGGGGTGGATGAGTTGAAAGGAGAAATGAATAAGAACAAACCTCCTACTTTTGATGGAGAGCATAAGAAGGATGAATATGTTGAGACATGGATGCTAGGCATGATGAAGTACCTCCAATTGCATAACTATTATTCTCATGCAGAGGGAAGAATTTCCATCTACCATCTTAAAGGAAAGGCATCCATGTGGTGGGATCAGCTGGTGCAAGTACAACACCTCAAGGATAAAAATGTGACTTGGAAGGAATTCAAGAGGAATTTTGAGAAGAAATACCTTACTAAGAGGTATTATGACAGAAAGATGAAAGAGTTCTTTGAACTAAAACTGACCAGCATGGTTATTGATGAATATGAAAGGATATTCTCAGAGATGTTGAAGTATGTCTCCTACATCAAAAATGAGACAGTGAAGATTCAAAGGTACCTGAGTGGGCTGCCATCTTTCATCAGTGATAAAATCGAATATGATGATCCCAAGACTCTGGAAGAAACTATAAGGAGAGAAAAATGCTTATATGATCAATAAAAAGGAAATCCTACTTTCCATAAGGCTTGGGAGGACAAGAAGAATTTAAATAAGGAACAAAGGTAGAAGGGAAACAAGCCTCCATTTTTCAGAAACAGTCCTCAAGAACAACCATCTTTTAGAGACCATAGAATGGTTGAGGTAGGTGGGAAAAGGTCAAGGCAGGCACTCATTCAATGTTGGGGTTGTAAGAGAGATCACAAGTATAGAGATCATTCTAAAAACAATGACAAGGTGAGAGTTGTCCACAATGTTCAGCAAGTAGAAATAGTGGAGGACATGGGTTGACGTGTACCAAGGATCTATGCATCCCTAGACAACAAGAAAGTTGAGTTTCAATCACACATGATTTAAGTTGAAGGTATGATCAATAACCATGCCTTTACTATTTTAATTGAATCAGGGGCTAGTCATAGCTATATAGATCCTAAAGTTGTGAAAAGCTTTATTTTTCCAAGAATCAAGCATGAGAAATCTTGGTTGGTATAGCTGACTACATGAGCCAAGAGAAAGGTTGTTGATTTGGTTAAATCATGTCCAGTGGGCATGAATGGACTGAGTACCAAGGCAGATTTGAACATATTTCATTTGGGATCATATGATTTCTTAATTAGTATGGATTGGTTGGACCAACACCATGCCATATTATACTGTCATGACAAGCCATTCACTTTCTTGGATGAGGAAGGAAATCAGAGAACAGTCCAAGGAATTCCTAGGGCAGTTGTTAAGCCCTAATATTGGCTCATTACCCCTTAATTGGGGAATATTACATTAGTAATGTTATTTTATTTATGTTGGCTTTATTCCATTAGTTGTAATTATACCTCCTAGTCTCCTATATATACCAAGGAGACATTTTCATTTGGAATCATCTTGTACTTGAACATTTATATGGGGTAAAAGGAGGTTGCCCCCTTGAAGAGGCTTATTATTTAAAAATATCTCTTTTTCAAGGCGTTGAGTACTTATTCTGAGGTTTTTCTATGTTATATTGATATTTGGATCTTAACATATGGTATTAGAGCTCAAGGTCTTGGGGTTTCGCTGCTACATCTGAGACACCTTGACATTTTCACTATAACATTTTTTATACAACATTTCAGAGGGAAATTTTTGGAGGATATTTAGTAGACGGATCAAGGTACGTTGGGTTAAAATTTCATCTCCTGAGGCCTTATACTTGCGAAGATACAACCTGTACGAGATAGGGTTCTGGAATCATCCTGAACTGAGTCATTGTAGAATTTTCTCTATAAAGAATTTTTTGTAACGTTTCAGAACATGAACTCCAAAGGATATTCATAGAAATTGTTAAGGTATCTGTGGTAAAACTTTCATCTTCTGGGTCATCTTAAATTTGTAGATACACCCTGTGTAAGATAGGGTATCTGACTAGTCCTATTGACTAGTCTCAAGAAGGTGTTCTAGGTAAAACAATCATAACTTCTTCCTAGAGTATCCAAATTGAGTGGGACTAGTTTCATTGGATCATGGATAGTCTTAAGTATTTCTGGTATGATTTTCATAATTTTATATGAATTATTTTGTGCGAGGCACGCTATACAAGTGAGATCTCCTGGAAAGGCCAAAAATCGACAAGTTGTGGGGAAGTTACCGTAAATTCCACTTGGCACATCCAATTTTGATCGGACCTATGGAATTGCAGAGAAGAAATATCAGAGAACTACATAAAATAAAGTTTCATACCCAGAAGGGCCGAAACTTGGGAGATACAATAGAATAAAGATTGTCTAGGAGAAGCACCTCAAAATCAAGGTTCAAAAGTGATACTTGGCCAACATGCCACCCAAAAAGGGAACTTCTACACCAAATAAGCCTCTGGACAATCCTACTTGGACTCTTGATGAAGATGAAGAAATGCGTAGGGACATAAATTATTTACAAAAGAAGATAGTAACAAAAGATGAACTACAAGAGATGCAAGCTAAGTTGGAGGCAAAGATGGATGGTTTAAAAGAGGAGATCATGGAAGTATTGAAACATTTTGTAGCAGAGAAGACATCTGAAAGTTAAAATGCATCCCATGAAATTCATGATGAGGACACAAGGAAGTTGAATCAAGAATGGAGAAACTCCAACTTTGGGTTGAAGACCAACCAGGTTCCTAAGATCAATATGAGGAAGTTTGATGGCAAGGATGTTGGAAGATTGATTGATGTCATTGATGTCAACCCTAGTCATGGGTTTTGGACCGCAAGATTGATAAAGGTATTTGGAAATGAAGGAAAATGCACATGAACATACAACACCCATGAATGGATAGTATACATCATGCTATTTTAGGTGGTATGTTGCATGTCACATGGATCCTCATGGTTGAGGAGAAATGAATTTTTGAAGATGACAAAGTGAATTGAAAAAGGAAGTACATGTAGGCCCTAAAAAATTAAAGAAAATAATTACAAAATAAGAAAGTTTCAGGTCGGCCCTAATGTTAAAAAGAAGTGACATAAATGATATAAATAAATATCATTATACATTCATTTTATACAAGTCGAATTTCAGAGGGAAGAAGAAGTAAAATAATGTCGGATTTCAAGGGAGGATGAAGTCTTTTGGTGATGTGTTCTAAGGTATGTTATTTTCAGGTCATCTTACCATTTTTTCTATAAATTTTTTTCTAGAACGATTTAGATGGTTACATCGCTATGGTATTGAGAATACATATCAAGGTACCTCTTTTAAAAATTTCATCTCTTGATTCACTATAATTACGGAGATACACTCTGTGGAATATAGGGTTTGTGACCAGTCCTGAAACTAGTCAATAAACAGGTGTTCTGGGTAAAACAGTCATAACGTTTTCATACAGACTCCAAATGCAATGGGACCACTTCCATTGGAAAGAATACAGAATTTATTTTCTTGTGTGTGAGTTTCAAAATCAGATGTTAAATATTGAGCGTGGGGCATGCTGTACAAGTTGAGTCTTCTGAACAGACCAGAATTGAATAAAGTCTACCATTCTTTCTATAACCTCTTTTTGGGGAGGATTCAAGTAGTGAAAATTAGAGGAGTTTCAGATAATACATTGAGTAACATTATCTACAGGATCTAAGTACTTCAATAATTGAATAATTGCAGAAATTGAAGAAGTCTCAGAAAGCATTATCAGGTTCTATGTGATGATTGGTTGATGGTGATGATTTAATGTAAAGTTTTATTATCTCTCATATATTCTTGTGTGGAAGGAAGGGGAAAGGATAGAGAGTTCAAATATATATTGATATTGGAGGATTGTATCTTCCTCTTAGAGGTTTATCCCTCCCTTTACATTTGGAAGTTGTAGCTACCTTTGGAAGTCATTACTTCCCTTGAACAAAAATTATTGATTATTTCTCATATATTGTGCATGGTGTATTGTGGTGTATTGGTGTAACTCTTATACTATTGTTC
>ML784354.1:1164758-1183160 GCA_009831015.1 Picea engelmannii
TATCAGTGACAACTCATTGATCCATCTTCATCTATGCATTCTCATCAAGGACAATACATATTATATTACATCAATCATCAATCAATCAATCCTTTGACATCAATCAATCAAACCATTGGCATCAATGACAACATGATCCAACACACTTTTGGGACTTCGACATGTTGGTCGAAGATGGAGCGCCTAGGCGAAGTGGAGATCATGGGATATCACCCTCTTTGCAGGCTTGTGGACCGAACAAATGGTTTTAGGGTTTATGTAACGGGTTATGGGATGTCGACCCATGGGTTTACCCATGTCTAGGCCCTTTTGTAAAAGTATATATAGGAAGGAATATAATGTAGAAAGCACAAGTTACTATTTTTTCTATGTGCAAAGTGATGTAAGTAGTAGTGTTAGCTATGTGCACAGTATGTTTGTCTTAGTGCAAGAGATTGGAACTGCTTTGTGAAATCTAGTTGTGTAAATTAAGTCTTTGTGCTATTAATGGGTTGGCTCTGTGCCTTGACCTGATTTTGGGAAGGTGGATCTAGTGCATTGTGCATAGATCACCTATCCACTACGGATTTAGGCTCTGTGGCTTTGTACGGAGGAGCATATGAATGTAAGAAGATCGAAGACTAATAAAGAAGAAGAAGAAGTTGATGGACATAGCCCCACACTGGGGGTTTGATCTGCGATGTGAATAAGACTCATGAACTAATGCATATTGTTGGCTAATTGCTTTGTTAAGTGTTATAATCACAGATCTATGTCTCGGCATGGTTGTAGACACTTGAGTCCTGCGACCCCCCCCTGCCTCTACCTTGAGTGAGACTTCATCTACTTCACAGGTGTTTCCTAAAGGGCCAATAGTTAGGGTTTTGTTGGTGTGATGTTGAAGGGTTGAACCCTGGGTCTACCCCTATGCGAACAGTGGTTTTCACATATACATGTAAAGATGGAATTTGAGGGGTCCTTAGTCAGAAAGGATATGTGATATATTTCGAGTCCAAAAAATTGAAAGAGCATGAAAGGCTCTATGCCACTCATGATTTGGAGTTGGCAGCCATAGTGCACACTTTGAAGAAGTGGAGGCACTACCTCATGGGAAAGAGGTTTAAGTTGAGGACAACCCATAATGGTGTGAAGTACCTCTTTGATCAACCTAATTTGAATTCTAGGTAGAGTAGATGGTTGGAATTCCTCTGTGAGTATGACTTTGATATCAAACATATCAGATGAAAGGAGAACAAAGTGGTTGATTCACTCAGCAAGAGAGTGCATGAACTGCATGCTACAACCATTAGCATGTATCAGACGAATCTTAAGGGCATAACTTCTGAGGCTGCAAAAGTTTATTTCCAGTACATGGAATTGGTAACTAAATTGAAACAAGGTAAAATGAAACAGAAAGTTGAGAATTATGAATTGGGAATTGATGGAATTATCTTGTACAGAAACAACGTTTATGCACCCAATTCTCCTGAATTGAGGAGTGCGATTTTAAAATATATGCACAATGTACCCTATGCAGGGCACCTAGGATATCAGAAAATGGTTTTAGCAGTCAAGAGACAATATTATTGGCCAGGCATGAAGAGGGAGATTGTTGAATATATAGCTAAATGCTTGGAGTGTCAAAGGGTCAAGGCTGAGCATAGACACCCAACCGGGTTGCTACATCCATTACCCATTCCTTAGTGGAAGTGGGAAGTGGTGACAATGGACTTCATCATGAAATTTCCCAGAATGAACAAGAAACATGATGAAATCATGGTGTTGGTGGACAAGCTTACTAAAGATCCTCATTTCATTCCTATGAAGGTTACTCACAAGGAATCCAATGTTGTTGATATTTATATGAGGGAAATACAATGCTTGCATGGCATATCCAAGACAATTGTGTCTGACAGAGACCCAAAGTTTATCGCAAAGTTTTGGAGAGGATTTTTCAAAGGGTTCAGAAAAAATCTAAACTTCATCACAACCTATCATCCCAAGTATGATGGACAAACATAAAGGGTGAACCAAGTTATAGAGGATATGTTAAGAATGTATGTGATGGACAAACCATCTAAATGGGAAGATTTCTACACTTGGTAGAATTTGCCTACAACAATGGGTATCAAACATCACTGAAGATGAGCTAGTTTGAAGCACTTTATGGAAGAAAGTGAAACACCCTAATAAGTTGGGACAACCTAGATGATAGAGAAATAATTGGGCCAGAGTTGCTCAAGGAAATGGAAGAGAAAATGTTGAAGATTAAAAAAAATTTGAAGGCTTCCCAAGACAGGCGGAAATGCTATGCTGACGAGAAAAAAACTCACAGGTAATTTAAAGTGGGTGATCATGTTTTCTTGAAGGTTAAAGCCAACAAAATTTCCTTGAAGTTGGGAAACTGTTCCAACTTGGCAACCAGATATTGTGGGTCATTTGAAATCCTAGAGAGGATTGGTCCAGTAGCTTATATGCTTGCATTGCCTTCATCTATGTCTATACATAATGTACTTGATGTGTCATTGCTTAAGAAATATATAGCTGATGCTAATCATGTTATTGATTGGAATATGATTCAGGTGGAGCAAGAAAGTGCTTTTCAAGTGCATCTAGTACACATTCTATATCAGAAAATCAAACAACTCTGGATTCAAGATATAGATCTTGTAAAGGTCCAATGGACCTGGTATGGTCCCGAGGATGCAAAATGGGAGAATGAAGATGCTATGTGGGAAAAATACCCTCATCGTTTTGAAGATTTTGAAAATCTTGTTGATGTTATGTAAATGAGTTGCACTGAAGACAATGCAAAAATAAGGGGACGGGATTGTAATATCCCAAGGCCGAGGCCTTGTGAAATGTAACGATGTTTGTAGGATGGTGAGCCAGGTAATTATAAGATGGTAGGATTATGTGTGTATTAGGTCGGAGATCCTAGATGATAAGGTTGGGAGGCTCATAAGAGGTCTGCACGCAATTGGTGGTCTTCTCATAAAAAGATAAGTACCATTTCCAAGTTTGGCTACATGTTGTATATTTATATGTGTTGTTATATTTATGGGTTTCGTTTGTGATTACTGCATGTGTGATTTTGCTTATATTTTTGCATTATGTTTTGTGATAACAAAACGTAAATCATCTGTTAAATATTGGCATGTGTTATTCTCTCTTCCACAAGAATATGTGTATGTACAGAATGTCAGTGTTTCATGGAACCTGCACAGGAGATCTATCTAAAGCAAGTAGAAACAAATCTTATCAACAAAGGAAGAGAGATTCAATATGGAAGAATGAGAAAATATATTCACACTACTCCAAAGAGTTGATGATTGATACATAGATCATGATCAATATGATACAATGAATGAGTGGAATACACTCATATATAGGTAAAAACATTCCATAATTAAGAAAAACAATCAAGTAGTTAGTTTTCCTTAGGAATGCATGCATGCATAATAGTGATGGTAAAAATAGAACTAGTCAGTTAACTCCCATTGCACTAGTGTGTTGAAAATAGAAATTTCTCCAACACCCCCCCTGAACATCACTATGGAGTAAAAAATGAGTCCCGACTACTAGGACATTTTAGGTACTCATGTACAATGCAAATAATGAACACTGGAAGAAAATGAGGAAAGAGGGAAAACCACGTGCGAAGAAAATCCCCCCTCAAAGGACAATGTATCAAAATAAGAAAAGGCAGTTGCTAGGAAACTGTGTCATTCACTCAAAGATGATCCCACAAAGTCCGAAAAATTTTGCTCAGTGAATGTCTTGGTGAATATGTCAGCAGTCTGTGTAGAGGAAGGAAAAAATTGCAAATCAATGATCATGTCACATACTAAATCTCTGATGAAATGCATGTGGACCTCAATGTGTTTGGTTCGTTGTCATTGTACTGGATCTATGCAAAATCTCAGTGTACTCTGATTGTCGCACCATATGATAGTTGGACAGTGAAGCTGGATACCAAACTCGGTAATGAATTGTTGAATACAAAGTATTTGAATGACATAGTTGACTAATCCTCTGTACGCGTCCTCTGCGGAAGATAAAGCAATGGTCAATTGCTTCTTACTTAACTAATAAATTGGGCCTAACCCCAAACTGAGAGTGAACCCAGATGTGGACTTGCGATCTATGCTATCACTAGCCCAATCTGAATCTGTGAAGCCTGTGAGATCTAATGCACAACCAGCTGCATAGTGAATCCCATAAATCATGGTGCCATGAACATATATGAGTATGTGCTTGACAACCTTCTAGTGCAGATCATGGGATTCCTGCATGTATCTGGAAACTTCTTCTACTGCATATGAGATATCTGGATGGGTGGGGGTGAGATACAGAAGACTCCCCACCAACTGTCGATACAAAGTGTTGTCCACTAATGATGTATCCCCGCCATCCTCAAGTCTGATCCTAGATAAGAAGGGTGTAGGTGTAGACTTACAGTCTGTCATGTGGAATATATCCAGAAGATCCCTGACATACTTAGCCTAAGAAATTTTGATGTTGAAATCATCCTGACTGATCTCAAGGCCAAGAAAGAAGTGTAGTGGACCCATGTCTGTCATAGAGAACTTGTCATGTAAAATATCTTTGACCAAAGTAATGGTTGAAGAAGAGCTATCAGTGATCAAAAGATCATCAACATAGAGTACTAATATCATCACAGAGTCAGTAGTCCTCAACATGTAAACATTGGAATTAGATTTACATCTAACAAAATAATATGAAAGTAAGTAAGAATCCATATTTGCATACCATGCTCTAGGTGCCTGCTTGAGGCCATAGAGAGACTTATTCAGTCTGCATACTAAAGATGAGTTATGAATGAACCCCTGTGGTTGCTCCATGTAGATCTCCTCTAAAAGGTCACCATGAAGAAAAGAATTCTTCACATTCATCTGGTGAACTTCCCATCCTTTTGTTGTTGCAATGGATAGAGACAAGTGAATGGAGTCCATATCTTCTACAGGATAAAAGGTCTCATCATAATATATCCCATGAATCTACTGCAATCATTTTAAAACTAATCTGGCTTTGTACCTGCTCACCTAACCATCTATTTCTCTCTTGGGCCTGTAGACCCATTTGCATCTGACAAGTTTCCTCCCTTGTGGAAGTGGAACTAGATCCCAAGTCTGATTCTCTAGGAGAGAGTCATGCTCCTCCTACATGGTTGCTTTCCATAGTGGATTTACAACAGCCTCTCTGTAGGTATGTGGATAAAAATATTTAACCATATAGCAATGTGTGGGCATCACTGGTTCAGAAGATGAAAATACATGAGAAGAATCCACATGTTGAGATCGAGTCCTCCTTGAATACAATGGATCCCCTGCAAGGTTGCATGCTGCCTGAAGTGTGGACTATGCCCACTTAGGCATTTTTTGAATCTCTGACACTGCCTCCTCATTTGGATGTACTACCTACTCATCTGCATGTACATAATCCTCTAAATATGTGTTTTAATATGTAGAATCTGAGTGTGTGGAATCATCATCTCTGATGTCTGTAACTAATGGAAGCATAAGAGTCTCTGGATGTTTCACTGGAGGTGCATGGAAAGGACTCTCCTCAAATTGAACAATGCGCTCAATGATGAGCTGGTCTGTAGAGGGATCAATCAAATGTACCCCTTCACATCATCTGGATATCCCACAAAGATGAAAGGTGTGCTCTATGGATCTAAGGTTTTCCTCTTTTCAGAAGGAATATGGGCCCATGCTCTAGATCCAAAGATGCAGAAGTGTGTGACATCTGGTTTGTCACATGTCCAAGCCTCAAAAGGTGTCATATCCTCAACAGATCTGTGAGGTGATCTGTTTTGTATGTAAGTAGCACAGTTAAGTGCATCGGCCCAAAGCTTGGAAGGAAGTGATCTTGCATGCAACATGCAATTGGTCATCTCCTTGAGAGACATGCTCTTCCTTTCAACAACTCCATTCTGTTTTGGAGTGTATGGAACTGTGTACTGCAACTGGATACCAGCTTCATGACAAAGATTCTGAACATCTTTGTTTATATACTCCCCCCCATTGTCTGTACATAGGATCTTGATCTGAACTCGGGAGCGATAAGTTTCCAATAATTGGTTGTTCTGTCACTCCTTCAAAAGGGTCATTAATAGATTGTTTTACTTGAGCGATTTTCAATAAAAAGGTAAAGTTGAAGTCTTATGTGCTTGAATTTGAAGTGAATGAAAACCTCTTTAGTCTTCCTTATGTGCAATATGTCATGCTTTCCTTTAACATCCTATGTGCACAAAATCATGGAAAAAACAACATAAGAACATAGTACACATAATGGATAAGACACTTCACTTGATAACGGAGTTCACCCTTGCAGTGGGCTACCTCTCCGGGCCATGCTCCAAAGCCTGGCCGCTTTATTCTTCTCGATGTAATGATGTCTCTCCTTTACAAGTTGTAAGGCCAAAGTCCCTCTTCGGTGATGGAAAGAAGAGATCGGAATGTGATCAGGAATGTATTAGTTTCACAAGTTCTCATACTCATGAGGCATCCATGATGCTGACATGGACATCATTCCTACATACTCAATACATAAAATGATGAAGAATAAAATATGACCCCCATCAACATGGAACCATCAAAAGCCTTAGATATACTGCTCAAATCCAAAACATAAATATGCAGCCCATACAAAAGATCTCGGAACCCATGAGAATCAGAACTACTTCGTTGGCCACTTGTCATGCAAGTGCCACAATTTCTCTGTCACATATAAATAATTGATTTGATGTGAAAGGAATATAAGAAACAAATAGATAGAAGGAATAAGTTGATCTTGTTGACTTTTTGCAACTTCTCTCTTCTCCTTCAAGCCTATAACACGCATGCTATGCTGCAACAATTAATGACAAAACAACATAATGAAAAACATGCTTACATTGGCTTCTCCAACACTTAGCTTGTTGATATGAAGATCTGCTGCAAAAATGGACATCATCATTGAATTCGTGTCGTCGAATTACCCAAAAATGACTGTCAAATCGTCTCCATACGAGTCAGACACTTTCAGGCCCAAGAGACACCTCTGCCTCGGTTACCATGCCACTGCATCTGCAATAAATGACTCATTCTGGAATTAATCTGCTGAAGTTTTTCTCAGATCAGGAAACTAACATCACCATGCATTCGTGGCATCATTTTACCTAAAAATGGTTGTCTCCACATCTTGATCCGAGTCAGGCACTTTCTAGACCCAAGAGGCACCCTCGCCTTGATTTGCATGTCAAAATCCGTAAAGTTCGTACCAGGCTGTACGGTCCATATAGGCGTGCTCCACTCTCATTCTTTGTGCACTGGTGTGTGGCTGTGAATGCACACACTGTGAACTTGAACCGGATGCCTCCTTTAAATAAAAATTTTTGGGCAATTATGTCATCAATGACATGCTTGGTGCACTGGTAGCTTGGCTAAATTTAGGACGTTTAGTTGGTGGAGGTCCCAGGGTCAAATCCCACAAACCTTACCATTTTGGTGTGCGCCCCAGCTAAATATAGCGACAATTTTAGCGGTGGTTACATTTGGCGAAATGGCTAAATATAGCAAGGAATTTGGCGAACTGTTGCTAAACTGCCGGAGATTCTGGTAGACGTTTGGCGGAGGTTAAATATAGCATAACTACTGCCATATATGGTGGAGTTCTATTCAATATATATATTTTTTAAATATTTTTTCACGGGCCCTCATTGGGCATTTCGGAGGTGCCACGTGGCACGTCCCCATTGGGCCATGTGGCAGCCTCTAATTCGCCCACCTGTACATGTTGACGTCACATTGGACACATGGCACTTTTTGGGGGTGCCATGTGGCACATTTTTACTCGTCCATGTGGTGCCCTTAAAAGCCCAAATTTGAGTGACACGTGGTAGCCTCTCGTGCTGCCATGTGGCATGTTGATGTCATGATGATGTCATCATGACACATGTCACTCTCTGCACTTTCCACGTAGTCTATACAGATGTTGATGTCATCCGTAAGGATGTTGACGTCAACAGTACGAATGATGACTCATCCCTATTGACTGGACTGGGTTGACCAAAACTTTGACTACTTATATCTTTTGATCTGTAACTCCCTTTGACGAGTTGTTTGCACCATTGGAAATCCTGAGACGTGCTCTTCGTGATCATGTCATTTTAATGGAGTTTTATGAACTCTGATTTTTTTCCTTTTTCTGTCTGTTGAAGCCATTATGAGCATCCTGGGTCACTTATGTGTGTTCTGGGAAACTTCTGAAACTTCTTTGATGTTCCCTAGATCCATCTAGATCACACCTCCCAACTGAAAAGACTTTTGGTCCCCAAAATTCATTACATTAAGTTTCATGTCCATTGGAATTACAATAAGAAACCCTTACCCAAACTACCTCACAAGGCCTAACAATATCAACATGTGCCAAAAGAAAAGAAGTGATATCAACAATTATCACTTTTACACAATACCCTTCTACGGGGTCTGAATCACAACATGTGATTTATAAATATGGCCACTCTTGACTAATTCAAAAGGATTTCCCCATTTGTTCAACCATTTTGTTGAACATGTCCTCTTTACCGAGTTGTCATTTCTCTGGTAGTTGGTCTTCTCCTCGTGGCGGATTTTCATGCAACACTGCCTCACTGGTTGTCTCCCTTGGAGATGGTTGTCTGGTCTTCTTGTCCCTCTTTGGACATAGATCTGGATGTAAGACCCAACAAGTGGCCTCATGATGCCCATCTCTGCTACAATGGCTGCAATAGCCTTTCTCCTTTAGAGGTGTATTCCCCCTACTCTTTTTGGTGTGTGGAAAGCAATCTTCCATCCTTGTCCTTCTCCCGGTTGCCATAACCTTCCTGCATAAGGCTTTTCTCTTCCAACACTGGGACACTACGTGGTTATTCAATCCACAAAAAGTGCATGGTCTTTGATGCCAAAAGCTATGTTTTATATGATTAACATCCTTATAATCAAATGGCATTTTAGAGTTTCGAGATTTCTTATACCTCAGTGAGTTTCCTCTGGAGTCAGATTGGAAAGAAGAGTTGGTCTCAACTTTGTCACTGTGATGCTCATCTCTCCCTAGATATTTCTTGAATCCTCAATCATGAGAAGTTTTTCTCTCTCCCTGCACTAAATCAATTCCATCTTTTGATGAATTGTTGACCTCTGGAGTCTCAGTGACTATCCTAGGGTCTTCTTCCTGAATGGTTTTGGAGATTTCTCCAACATCTTTTGGGACATAGCCTATCTTGGCATATCGAGGTCAAACCACTGCCTCGATGGGATCGACAATACCTTGGCTATTGGTTCCAAGGCCTCCTCCTTCGTATCCCATTTTTCTCATCAACTTTAAGCCGATGCAAGAAGCATGTTGTTCAAGTATTTCAAAAGAATCATCAACATTAATCAAGAAAGGAATTATACATGGTTTTTTTACCTCTACCTCAAACTGGGACCCTTGGTCTATTTCTTGAGATGTGTCCGGTTGTTCTTGGTGAGAAGAATCAATGGAAGATGCTTCTAGGAATCCTCCTTGGCTTCTGGATGCATGAAGCTCATCTTCATTTGTTTGACAAAGTGTGGATGCATTTTCACCGTCATGCTCACACCCATAACTGGTGAAGTTTCCATGGTCACAAGATGGTCTTATCACCATCTCATTTGTAGAGCCTTCCCCTATCTACATCTTCATGGCTTGCAACTGCTCTTGCAACCTTTGGTTCTCTTCTTCTGCAACATGCAACAATGTCTTCAATCCATCATTCTCCGCTTGAAGCATTTGGTTGAGTTCTTGGAGCTCAACGAACCACGATTGATTTGGTGACCTTGCCATCCTTAGCTTCAACACCTGCAATCGATATCAAGCCTTCTTTGACACCACATGATCTGAATTCAGGAGCAATAAGTTTCCAATAATTGGTTGTTCTGTCACTCCTTCAAAAGGGTCAGTAATAGATTGTTTTACTTGAGCGATTTGCAATAAAAAGGTAAAGTTGAAGTCTTATGTGCTTGAATTCGAAGTGACTGAAAACCTCTTTAGTCTTCCTTATGTGCAATATTTCATGCTTGCCTTTAACATCCTATGTGCGCAAAATCATGGAAAAAACAACAAAAGAACATAATACACATAATGGATAAGACACTTCACTTGATAACGGAGTTCACCCTTGTAGTGGGATACCTCTTCGGGCCATGCTCCAAAGCCTGGCCGCTTTATTCTTCTCGATGTAATGATGTCTCTTCTTTACAAGTTGTAAGGCCAAATTCCCTCTTCAGTGACAGCAACAAGAGATCGGAATGTGATCAAGAATGTATCCACTTCACAAGTTCTCATACTCATCAGGCATCCATGATGCTCACATGGACATCATTCCCACATACTCAATACATAAAAAAATGAAGAATAAAATATGACCCCCATCAACATGGAGCCATCAAAAGCCTTAGATTTGTTGATCAGATCCGAAACATAAATATGCAGCCTATACAAAAGATCTCGGAACCCACGAGAATCAGAACTGCTTCGTTGGCCACTTGTCATGCAAGTGCCACAATTTCTCTGTCACATATAACTAATTGATTTGATGTGAAAGGAAGATAAGAAACAAATAGATAGAAGGAATAAGTTGATATTGCTGACTTGTTGCAGCTTCTCTTTGCTCCTTCAGACCTATAACACGCAAGCTATGCTACAACAATTAATGACAAAACAACATAATGAAAAGCATGCTTACATTGGCTTCCCCAACACTTAGCTTGTTGATATGAAGCTCTGCTGCAAAACCAAACATCGTCATTGAATTTGCATCATCAAATTACCCAAAAATGACTGTCAAATGGTCTCCATACAAGTCAGACACTTTCAGGCCCAAGAGACACCTTTGCCTCAGTTACCATGCCACAACATCTGCAATAAATGACTCATTATGGAATTAAGATGCTGAAGTTTTGCTCAGATTAGGAAACTAACATCACCACTGCGATTGTAGCATCATTTTACCTAAAAATGACTATCTCCACGTCTCGATCCGAGTCGAGCACTTTCTAGACCCAAGAGGCACCCTCGCCTCGATTTGCGTGTCAAAATCCATACAGTCCATACCGAGCCGTACGGGTTGCACAGGTGCACTCCACTCTCGTGATCCATGCGCTAGCGTGTGGATCTGAATGCACACGCCGTGAACTTGAACCAAATGCCTCCTTTAAATAACATTTTTTGGGTAGTTATGTCATCAATGACATGCTTGGTGCGCTGGTAGCTTGGCTAAATTTAGGACGTTTAGTTGGCGGAGGTCCTGGGGTCGAATCCCATGGACCTTACCATTTTGGCGAACAATTAAAACCGTTTTGGAGTGCGCCCCAGCTAATATAGCAATAGTTTTGGCGGTGGTTACATTTTGCGAAATGGATAAATATAGCAGCGAATTTGGTGGACTATTGCTAAACCGCCAGTGATTTTGGCGGATGTTTGGCGGAGGTTAAATATAGAGGAACTGCTATATATAGCAGAACTGCTGCCATATATGGTGGAGTTCTGTTCAATATATATATATATTTTAAATATTTTTTCACGGGCCCTCATTGGGCATTTCGGGGGTACCACATGGCGTGTCCCCATTGGGCCACATGGCAGCCTTTAATTCACCCACCTATACATGCTGATGTCACATTGGACATGTGGCACCTTCTGGGGGTGCCACGTGGCATCACCTGGGGTGCCATGTGTGTAAGGTAGATAGAGAGGTAGTGGGGGGGGCCTAGAGGGCCCATAGTGATAATAGTGGAGGTCATTCAATGTAAGGTGGACTAGGTCCACTATATTATTAAATAATGCCCACTATGGTAGTTAGATATAATAAATGTAAGAGGACTTCTTAGAAGGTTCTACTTCTAGAAGATTCATCCTCTAGAATGTTCTTAGGTGATGGTAGCACTATATAAAGAGATTCAAGCTATGTAATAAGACATGAAGAGAATTAGTGTATTTGGAGCGGTAGCTCAATAGGAGGATGCCCCCTCGAAGAGGCAAGTGAACAGGAAAGGATCCCTTCCATAATAGGATCCATTGTATGGTGTTTCCCTACCTTAAGGGTTTGATATAATAAAGTTGTGTTTTTCTATATTGTTCTTCTATATCTATTGTGGTTCTTTTGTATTCATCTATCTAGATCTTAACAATTGTTATCAGAGAACTTTCCAGAGCCGGAGTTGTGGGCAACTATTTTTTATTTTTGCAGATTTTTTTTTTCGGAGAAGAAAAAAGAGGGTCGCGACATTCTAGACATTTTCAGTATATTTCTGTGCAAAATTTGCAGAAAAGGGTTGTAGATCTGATTTCCTCTCAGAAAAACACCCAAGTTAAAAAAAAAAAATCATCCGAAACGGAGTCCGGAAGGTCAAGATATTGAGGTTTTAAAATCTACAATTTTTCAGGGTTTTTTCTACGGACGGCGGAGCGATTTGTTTTTATTTTTGTAGCATTTGGAGGCCGAATTTGCCCAAATAAATTACAGATCTGAGTTCTTCTCACAATTTCACCTAATTTCAAAAAACAAATTAGCCGAAACGGAGTCCGGGAAGTGAAGTTATGAGCATTTTAAGTTCAACAGTTTTTTAGGGTTTTTCCAGAAAAAGCCACAATTTTCTGACGTAACTTATTGGGTGAGTTCATAGGATGCTCAGATGGATATTTCTTCTCAAAAAGAAATTCTTGAATCATTTAAAGCCCAATTGTTTCACACATTGGATGCATTTTCACATGGCCTCACAAACCGCCTCACAGACAGTCTCAGAGGCACCTTCAATGATAGTTTTTGTAGTATTCAAGATTCATTGAATAACATGCATGAGAGATTTCTTATGGAGGGTCTCATGAATGCATATAATCAAGAAATATATGCTTGGTACGATTTTGAGGTAGATTGTGATGATTGGTATATGGATATTTGTCATTTATGGGATGAAAACCACTTTCATATATTATTTGATGACTCTACTCCACCTTCTAGAGAGAACATCAAGGTCCCACATCAAGAGCTAGTTACCAGTGTTCAGTCTGCATATTCTACAGTGGTATTATTCCTTCCAGATTCTGCTACAACCATTTTCCACTATGTGGATGGATCTTCTTATTTGGATCCACATGATAGGTGTCAGTCTTTGGAGCATCATTTGGAGTTGGTTATTGGGTTCCAAAATATTCTACGGGGAGTTCACATGAGCACTTGGACATGGGACCCGGGCTTACAATGGTGGTTGGACTACTTCAACATGGTGGATTTCCTTTCTACATGGGACTTTGGTCCTTCAGTCTTCTTTAACATTATGGTCCACAATTATCCATGGGACCCTGGTATATGGTTGTACATCAAGCGTTGAGGACAACGCTTTCATAAGGGGGATGGAATGTAAGGTAGCTAGAGAGGTAGTGGGGGGGGGCCTAGAGGGCCCATAGTAATAATAGTGGAGGTCATTCAATGTAAGGTGGACTAGGTCCACTATATTATTAAATAAGACCCACTATGGTAGTTAGATATAATAAATGTAAGAGGACTTCTTAGAAGGTTCTACTTCTAGAAGATTCATCCTCTATAATGTTCTTAGATGATGGTAGCACTATATAAAGAGATTCAAGCAATGTAATGAGACATGAAGAGAATTAGTGTATTTGGAGCGGTAGCTCAATAGGAGGATGCCCCCTCGAAGAGGCAAGTGAACAGGAGAGGATCCCTTCCATAATATGATCCATTGTATGGTGTTTCCCTACCTTAAGGGTTTGATATAATAAAGTTGTGTTTTTCTATATTGTTCTTCTATATCTGTTGTGGTGCTTTTGTATTCATCTATTTGGATCTTAACAATTGGTATCAGAGCACTTTCCTTGGCCAAATAAGGGAAGATTTGTTTTCTCTTTTTGCAGAATTTTTTTTCTAGGGAAGAAAAAGAGGGCGGCGCACTTCAGGTTCAGATATAAAGTTTTACGAGCTGATTTTGGAAAAACCAAATGGGTATTTGAATTTCTCTCGGAAAAATACCCAATTTCAAAAAAAAAATCATCCGAAACGGAGTTCGGGAAGTAAAGTTATCAGCATTCTAAATTCAACAATTTTTCAGAGTTTTTCTGAAAAAAGCCGCGATTTTTTGCCGTAACTTATTGTTCTATTTTGGGGGGTTTTCATAGCAAGATGTATTTTACAGGGAAATGTGATGGCCCTAGTATTGAATCATTCATTAAATAAAGAAAATTAGTATGGGGAGATACTTGGCCCCATTGGGTAAGTCTCAAATTGCAAGGTGATGCTGCAATTTGGTGGAAATCACTTGATTATGGGGAGATGATGAGACTCTCCAATGGAGAAACTGAAAAAATATTGTTAGACAAGTGGTCTCATGGAGAAAATAAGGATAAAGAGAGAACCAAGAGTTTATTTTCATGTGAAAAAACTATATTACAGATTCATGGTTGTATTCATAAAGAAAATATCATTGTTTCTATTAACCCTAGTTGCATGCATAATTCTATCAATGTTCAGTTGGTTAATAGATTGCAAGTTCCAATAAAGAATATTCAATGCATAGATGTTGAGGGTGAAAATGTTCAAATTTTTAAAGATTTGAAGATTACCATGGATAAATATGTGTTTCATTCATATTTTTATGCTATGGATATGGATGAAGTGGATATTGTTTTGGGATATCCTTGGATCGAATCAGTGGGTACCATTAATATTAATGTGCAAAAGAAGTTTTTAAAGTTGTGGTACAAGAAAAAGAAAAACACATTGCAGGATGTGTCTCTTAGTAAGAAAGATGGACCCATGGAGGCTAGCAAAGAAGTTATTGCTCAGTCTGGAGTTGAATCAGAGGCAGAGTCTACAGAAAGAGATGAAGCAAAACTACAAGAAGGACATAATCAGGAAGCTAAGGAGGTCATTGACTCAAAGGCACAAAGTGTTGCAGATTTGAAGAAAAAAGAACAAATTCCTACAGTTGTTGTATATCGCCATCCACATCATATAGAGATGAAAAAGTCATCAATGCAAGAGCATATGCATGAACACATTTAAGCACCAGTAGGGCACCAGACAGGAAAGATAAAGATAAAGACAAGGCAATCGCGACATGAGGCAGAGAAAGATAAGGGTGCAAAGGTAGCAGATAGACATCATTTTCGATTTCCATTGGGATGGATGGATGGTCGTACTTGGTACTAGTTGGCTACATTGCTTAGCCGGTCATATTGTATGGTTTCTTCTAATGTTTCGATGATGAAACATGTGAAGGGGGATGGAATGTGGTATACCTAGGGAGGTAATATGGGGTACTTAGGGAGGTACCCAATGGGAATGTAGTTATGTGTTATTAGTAGAAGTCATTTAATATATGGGAATGTGGTCATTCAATGTAAGGTGGACTAGGTCCACTATATTAATAAATGCCCACTATGGTATGTAATAAATGTGAGAAGGCTCTCTAGAAGGTTCCTAGGAGATAGGGAGAGCTATATAAAGAAGTCTAGGATATGTAATGAAACATAGTGAAGAATATTGTGATTGTACAAGCAAGGATTGCTTGAGGAGTTTTATCCTTCCATAAGGATTAATATATGGTGTTACCCTACCTCAAGGGTTTTCTCTATTTCTTGTGTTCATGTTATAGTGAATGGTTTACGATTTATTCTTGGTTATTTATGAAGTATATTTGCAGATCTGGTATAGGTACTTAACAATGTGGCACATTTTTACTCATCCACGTGGCACGCTAAAAAGCCCAAATTTGAGTGACATGTGGCAGCCTCTCGTGCTACCACATGCCATGATGATATCATCATGACATGTGTCACTCTCTACACTTTCCACATAGTCTATACAGATGCTGATGTTAGTAGTACGGATGCTAACTCATCCATGTTGATTGGGTTGGGTTGACCAAAACTTTGACCGCTTATATCTTTTGATCCGTAACTCCGTTTGACGAGCCATTTGCATCGTTAGAAAGATTGAGATGCACTCTTCGTGATCATGTTGTTTTAATGGATTTTTAGGAACTTTGATTTTTTCCCTTTTTATGTCTGCTAAAGCCATTCTGAGCATCCTGTGTCGCTTTTGTGCTTTCTAGGAAACTTCTGAAACTTCTTTGATGTTCCCTAGATCCATTTGTATCAGATCTTGATTTTATTCCTAGTTTGTGTCTCTACTAGAGATTTTAAGTCTTTGAGATGCTCAAAAACTTCAGACTTGTCTGAGAAAATAAACCCGTGTATAGCGTGAGTAATCATCAATAAATGTAAGAACATACCTTGCTTTGTTGATGGACGGATGTGGAAATGGACCCATGAGATCACTGTGAACAAGATCCAAGGAAGAGGAGGCTCTCCTTGCCTTCCCCATTTCAAACTTCTCTTCGGGATGCCTGCAAAGAATACATCCTTCGCAAACCCCTTCAGAAAAGTGAATGTATGGCAAGCCTTTGACCATTCCTTGCTTGGAAATTTGTTGCATGTACCTAAAGTTTAACTGACCAAATATCTCATGCCATACTCTACTACTATCATTAGCATGTGTAAGTAGAAAAGAGGAGCCATATTTAGTAAACATAGTGAACTTATACAACCTTGATTTGTGATCTACCTCACCAACTGCAATAATGGAACTTCCATGCATGTCAAGTACAGTAACTGAATCTGATGTAAATTCAGCCCTTATACCTGTTTGAGTGATCTGATAAACTGGGAGTAGGTTTATAGAAATCTTTGGAACATGTAATACATTCTCAAAAATTCCATTAGGGAGTTCCACTCTTCCCTCTACTGCAACTGTTATTGAAGTATCATCTCCCATGAGAATAGGAGGTCCAGAGCATGAACTCAAAGAAGTAAAAACTTCCTCTTTAGATGAAATATGATGTGATGCACCAGAATCTATAATCCATGAATCAGATGAGGAATTAATTACAAACTAATCATGATGATTACCTTTCTTAGCCACATGGTCTTGTTCCTTCTTCTTCTTGGCTCCTTCAGGTGTTGGATTACTGAGAGGGGGGGTGAATCAGTAATAGTGTAATTATAATCATTTTTTTTCAAATGTTATATCAATGTAGAATTATTATCCAATAATGAGCAGTAAGAAATAAGCAATCAAACACATACACAATACACCAGTGTTTTACGTGGAAACCCAAATCGAGAGAAAACCACGAAATGTTTTTTCTTATATGTCTTGAAGAATTACATTCATTGGAAGCACCAACTTCCTTTGTTTTCCAGTTGCAACTGGAAGGAGGCTCCAACCCCCTAGTTTCTCAGGCTACAACCTGAGGGAAGCTCCAAATCCCCAATTCTATGGCTACAACCAGAAGGAGGCTACAACCCCCAATGTTCTCCAGCTACAACCAGAACGTAGCTACAACCACCTATCCTTTCCCTGTCCTGCCACCCTGAAGTAGAAGTAGAATGATGGAACCACTTTCACACTATCACTGTGAGATATACTGCTGTAAATCTGTACCAATAAATTTGAACCATGCATCAGCCATGCATCAACCTGTAATCAACCTGCACCATAAACAAGTGCATCAACCATGCACCAACCTGTAATCAACCTATACCATAAAAAAGTGCATCCAACCATGTAGAAAGTATGTACCAGTCATGTGTCAACTACTCATCAATATGTACCAACGTCATCAACTATACACTTCATGTATGTGTACCAACTCATCAACTACTTGTCTCAACCATGTACACAACATGTACCACAACCAAAAACCCTCAACAATTTCATCATCCAAATCTAATTTGTAGCTCTGTAATAGACCTAGTGTATATGATCACATTCCTGCAAACCTTCCTTAACTTTAAAAACAAGAGACTAGCATTTTCATCAAACTTTTATTTAGTCTCACGTGCCTAGTTTTGGATTAGTCAACAAACCTAACTTGAAGTAATCATAACTTTGAACCTGTAATGTATAAAGATCTGAAACTGATATACAAAAGGAGTTATAGCAAAACTGAAATACCTTGTTGAATTCTGGCTTATTCTAGAGAGCGACCTTGTATAGCATGTCCCACACAAAATATTTGATGAATTGATCAGAAACTGTTACACATCATATTGCATACTTTACCTTAACCAACTCATTTTGTCTCACTGAATTTAGATATGTTATGAAGAAGTTATGAATTTCTTACCCGAAATACCTGATTTTGACTAGTTTCAGGACTGGCCACAAACCCTATTTTCCACGGAGTGTAACTCCTGTTATCACTCCAAGAAACCCTCCGTGGTTGCAGACCAGAGGTGCTTGGTAACTTAAGAAATAAATGTTTTTTTTAGTATTTTTCAGAGATGGATCAATGGGATAACTCAATTCAACTTATAGCATTTAGACATCAAAGTGAT
>ML784354.1:1207228-1221714 GCA_009831015.1 Picea engelmannii
GGCTTATTTGGTGTAGAAGTTCCCTTTTTGGGTGGCATGTTGGCCAAGTATCACTTTTGAACCTTGATTTTGAGGTGGTTCTGCTAGACAATATTTCTTCTGTTGTATCTCCCAATTTTTGTCCCTTCTAGGTATGAAACTTTTTCTTATGTATTTCTATGACATTTCTTCTCTGCAATGCCATAGGTCTGATCAAAATTGGATGTGCCAAGTGGAATTTATGGTAGCTTCCCCACAACTTGCCAATTTTTAGCCTTTCCAAGAGATCTCACTTGTATAGTATGCCCCGCACAAAATAATTGATATAAAATTCTGAAACTCGCACCCAAAATACTACAGACTGTCCACAATACAATGCAACCAATCCCATGCAATTTGGATACTCTAGGAAGAAGTTATGATTGTTTTACCTGGAACACCTTCTTGAGACTAGTCAATAGGACTAGTCAGATACCCTATCTTACACAGGGTGTATCTATAAATTTAAGATGACCCAGAAGCTGAAAGTTTTACCACAGATACATTACCAATTTTTGTAAATGGCCTCCATAGTTCATGGTCTGAAACATTACATAAAAAAATTTATAGCAAAAATTCCGCAATGACTCATTTCAGGATGATTCCAGAACCCTATCTTGTACACGTTGTATCTCCGAAAGTATAAGGCCTCAGGAGCTGAATTTTGAACCCAACATACCTTGATCCATCTTCTAAATATCCTCCAATCCGTTCCTTTTGAAACATTGTAGAAAAAAATTTGTAGTGAATATTCCACGTTGTCTCAGATGTAGCAGCGAAACCCCAAGACCTTGAGCTCTGATACCATATGTTAAGAACCAAACATCAATATAGCATATAAAAACCTCAGGAAAAGTACTCAACGCCTTGAAAAAGAGATAATTTTAGATAATAAGCCTCTTTGAGGGGGCAGCCTCCTGTTACCCCACTTAAATGTTCAAGTACAAGATGATTCAAAATGAAAATGTCTCCTTGGTATATATAGGAGACTAGGAGGTATAATTACAAATAATGGATTAAAGCCGACATAATTAAAATAACATTACTAATCTAAATTACAACTAATGTCCTAAAGCTCACATAAATAAAATAGAATTACTAATCTAATATGCCCCAATTAAGGGGCAATGAGCCAATATTAGGGCTTAACACACCCACCTTCCTCGCTTTAACTAACTATTTCATTGGGATCTGAGTGGGAAAAGTCAACGCCTGCGCTTGGACATTGTGGCGGCCTTTCCTTCATCATTTGTGCTTTGTTGGATGCTTACAGGAAAGACATGCAGGTGGACAAAGGTGCAGTTGACGAGGAATCGACTAGGTGATGGGTGGTCATGTGGAAAAATGCATCAGCGGAATGATGATTGGGAAAACATGGACGACAGGACGTTGGCACTAAGATGTAAAGGAATAGGGTTGATATGGCACAGGAAGGTGACGTGGAGGCAGAAGGGAGGCTATAGTGGTAGGTGCAGTGGGGACAGCCACAACACAGGTGGGAGTGACACGAGAGACATGTGTTACGAAGCGAGTGGCGGACGTAGAAACGAGATGTGACATGAGGTGGGAGTGGGATACACATGGCAGGTGGTGATAAGAGGCACAAGAAATAGGGGATGTGATGGGTGGAGAGATGAGTGAGTGGAGGATAGGTGTTGGTAGGAAACGAGGGCGGTAAGCGGAGGCAGTAAGTGTTCTACTCAGAGGGGGGGGTTGTAAGGGGTTTTGAGTGGGGGGGTTCTGATTTATCGAGGAAGCACCACGATAGTGGGGGGCCCGCACTCAAAAACCACCAACTCACCCCCCCCCCCTCGTTAAAGGTAGAATGTTGGGGGGGGTCCGATATGGATCTCGTACCGTATATCTAAGCAGGAAGATCTCAGCTACCCAGATCTACACTCCCCTTAGCACAACATGCCTATGCACAAAACTTAGGATAAATGATAAAAGTGGGTTTTTAGCCCTCTATTTGTCATTTTTTCACCATGGGGCTATTTTCTAGGAAAGAACCCTCTCCATACAAACATATGTGATAACATTAGGCTCCATGGGGGATGGTCTACTCCCTGTGATATGCCAAGAACTCGCAGATTCAGTCGCCTTACTGTTGGGTTGTGGAGTCAACCATTAAAACGAAAAGAAAATGATATTTACAATGGCGTGAAGGAGCCATTCATGGCTCAAACAAAGAAATTTTTCAGAAAATGCCCATTAACAGGGCCACCAAAAAATTCATCACCCTCCAAATTTTGCAACCTGTAAGTGTTACTTGGAGATACCTCAGAAACATTGAAGGGTCCAATCAAGAGGGCTTCAAATTCATCATGCTTGCCCCTATCATGTTTGGGTGCATCCCATTTGAGTACTAGATATCCCAGTCGGAAATCCTCTTTTCTTACTTTCCTATCAAAATCCTTCTTGATCCTTTGTTGATGCTCATGTGCTTTGTCCATTATTTTATCTCTAGTCTGTTGCACCTCTACCAGCAATTGTATTCTTTTGATCGTATCGTCAGGCTCCCCTTGGCAGTATTGGAAGGATTTTTCCACTGAAAAGGCAAGCTGAGAAGGAAAGATGACTTCAACTCCATACATGAGCTGAAAATGAGAGACACCAAGAGATCTCTTTGTTATCATTTTGTCAGCCCACCGAGCAAATTTGAGCTTTGAATCCCATTCTTTCTTTTTGTCCTCTAGAAGACTTTTGATAATATTTATAAGGCTCTTGTTAGAGGACTCTTCTAGTCCATTCCCTTGGGGATAGTAGGGGGTGGATTGGATCAATGAAATCTTGAACCGCTCAAAGAATTTGATCAATGGTTTAGCCTTGAAAGATGCGACATTATCAGTGACGATCCTATTCAAGCAACCAAACCTGGCTATAATATCTTCAAGAAAACCAATGATTACTTTTGGAGAAGCACTCCTTGTGGGGATAGCTTCTATCCATTTGGTGAATTAATATATTGCAATCAACATCCACCTATTCTGACCACTTGAAGAAGGATGAATTCCCCCAATGAATTCCAACCCCCACTACTAAAAGGGTCCTGAAGCTACCACATGCTTCAATGGAAAAGACTTGAGTTTTTGCTTCCCAAAGAACTTTTGACACTTAATACAAGCCCTAATATTTGCAAAGACATCAGTGAATAGGCTAGGCCAAAAGTACCTAGCCCTGAGAATTTTATAAGTTGTGGTTCTCCATAAGTGATGTCCCCCACATAGGTGGTCATGAAAATCAAACATAATCTTTTGGGCCTCTTGTGGGTCTAGACATCTCAGGAGTACTCCTAGAGGGTCTTTCCAATAAAAGACTTGGTCACTAAGGAAATATCTAATTCCTTTGAGATTTAAGGCTCTAGCCTTGCTCTTCCCCATTCCATCAGGGGACCTTAACTCTTGCAGAAAAAATATAATGTCTTTGTACCAAGCACATTATACCAATGGAGGGTTGTCCTAAGAAATTTTATTAGACAACTTGGCTTGTTGATTTTGTGAGCAAGTTTTGATGAAGTTAACCCCCAAATATTTGCAATTAGGCTCAGCCAGCAGCTTGGCTAAACCCCGGCCTTTAACTAGCTTGGTGGGATTTATTTCTAGATCAAATTCCAGGATTTTGGCAACCCACTTGCTCCTTTTTCCATCTATGTCAAGTTGGATAGAATGTCCTTAACCGAAGCTGAAGGGACATATGTAATGATCTTTGAATGTAGAACATAGAATCTAAAATATTTGAGAGCTTTCATCAAGGCATATTCGTTCTTCTCCATGATGTCATATCTGGTCTCAGCGTCCCTCGGTTCTCTACTAGAAAAGGAAATAGGCTTCTCCATCCCTTCAACATTCTTCTGCAATAAAACAACTTCCACTGTGTCAAAAGATGCAAAGAAAAAATCAGAAAATCCTTGGAATAATTAGGACTGATTAGCACAGGTGCATCAGTCAATTCCTTCTTGATTTGGTTGAAGGATTCTTGGGACTCAATAGTCCATTTTACTTCATTCCCCTTCCTAATCATGGTTGTGATATGCTTTAACAATTCAACAAAATTTGAAGCAAACCTTCTTAGAAAATTAATTTTGCCCAAGAAAGACTGGACTTCCTTCTTGGTCCTGGGAAGTGAAAAGGTTTGAATAGCTTCTACCCTTCTTGAATCAATCCTGACCCCCTCTGTTGATACTATGTTCTCCAACAATTTTCCCTCTCACATGGAAAACAATGAATTTTTGGGATTAAGGGAGAGACCAAACCTTCTGCATTTCAAGAATACCTTTCTCAGATGTTGACAGTGTTCTTTATCAGACCTGGAGAAAATTGTAATTTCATCCAAATAAATGACCATAAATTTATCCCTTTCTCCAATGAAGGTGATGTCCATGGATCGTTGGAAGGTTTCTCCTACGTTCATCAGTCCAAAGGGAATTTTGGCATACATGATTGTGCCCCAAGGAGTGGTTAAGGTTGTCTTCTCTCTGTCTTCAGGCATGACAGAGATTTGATTGTAGTCAAAAAATCCATCAATCATGGAAATATTGGATGCATATGTCACCCTCTCCAATATGTGATCCATCTTTGGCAAAGGGTAATTGTCCTTCTTAGAGATTCTATTTAGGTTCTTGAAATCAACACAGAGCCTAATTTTTCCATTCTTCTTCCTTAATGGGACTAGGTTGGCCACCCATTCAGAATATCTCAAGGGGACAATTATTTGGGTATCCAACAACTTCTTTGCCTCCCTTTCCATAATAGGCAGGAGCATAGGATTTATTTGTTTTAATTTATTCCTAAATGGTTTGGCCTCCTCTTTCAATAGGATCATATGCTCAATGACACTTGTGTCGTATGTTTTGAGGTCTTCATAGGTCCAGGAAAACACCATCAATGAATTCATTTAATAGCTCAGTGTACTCGACTCTTTTCTCCCTTGACAAGCATCTTGACAACTTGAAAAATTTTGGATCCTCCTCCATACCAACATTTCACTTAGCTACATCATCATCCTCATTTGAAATTTTACCCTTTAATTCCACACCATTTCTATCAAATAATCTTTCCAAAGGAACTAGTCCCTTTGGGATATGGTTGATGGGTAGTTGGACAATATGATGATTAGTAATTTTGTTCAGAAAAACATCAGCATGAGGATTTATTTCAAAATCATGATCTTGATCAATGTGAAATGTAGAAAATTGCTCAACAGTCTCCAAGAATCTTTTGATTTCAAGATCATCCTCAAACACTTTCCAATGATTGACATTGTCAGGTATAGAGGGTCTATATTTTACCTCTACATCATACCTGAGTTTGGGTGGCAGAGGGACTCTGAAATTACTTTTTGAAACAACCATAGAATCACCCATGGCATTCTCTTCTCTTGGAACAAATGAAATGTTGAAATCCAAGAAAAAACTATCAATTAGATCCCAGACTTCATTTATGTAAATTATAAGCCGAGGGTGCTTGGCTTGATAAATATTTCTAATATGATGGACAATTAACTTGGCATCCCCAAACACTGATATCTCTTTAATCCCCATGTCCTTTGCGACCCTCAAACCCAAAACAATAGCTTCATACTCTGCCACATTGTTGGTAGTTTCAAATTCTATCTTGTCGGATAGAGATATGATCTCTTGAACAGGCGAAGCAAGGACCATTCCAACACCAACACCTTCTCTTGAAGAGGCTCCATAAAAGAACATTTTCCAAATAGAGGTAATCAAAGTACAATATTCATAGAGAGTAATGGACTATTTTATGACTTCGAGAGGGGGTTCAGGGGCATCAGTGAGATGCAACAAGATGGATCCTAAATCAGTATCGAGGGAAAAAATAGGATGGTTGGTGGGGTCAAATTCATCACTAATAATGTTGGCCAGCTGAGCTTCTATGTACAGTGTTCTATGCTCCCCTCTGAACACAAGAATGGTAGCATATGTGAGTTCCATCTGCAATGTTCCTCCAAGCCTCTTTATCCAATATCTTGACAACAACATGCCAAACTTGGGGGGAACATCATCCACCACGATATCCATGACCACACTTTTCATGCGAAACTAAAACAAGGTCACGACTAGATCTTCGATGACCCCGAGACACTACACTTTCCTAGAATCAAAAGAATACAGGTCATGGTAAGTCTTTGTGATTTCTAATCCAAGTTCATCCATGACATATTTGGGCATGAGATTATGAGAATCCCTTGAGTCCATCAAACAGTTATGCAATACCTTGTCATGTATGTTTGGAGATGTATAGAAGGGAGGGGATGAATCATCTCTATGTTCTACCATGGGACCTAATATGATTGTTGGCTTTTCATCCTGAAGATTAACTGATTCTGAGGAGTGATATGTAGGCTTGAATTGTAATAGTTTAGAGAGGGATTTCTTGAAATCTTCATGCTTGACTATCTCTAAAAGGGGTACAGGGATCCTAATCTTTTGAATCTCATGCTCAAATCTAAAATAGGAGGGGGGTTTCACAATTTCTCTCATTTTTGGGATAGGACCTTTGGCTATTGGTGAGAGGTTCTATGTTTTATTTTCCTTGTTGTTGTTTGTTGCGTCTTTATCAGGCTTCACTACTCTGGAAGGATGATCAGGAATGTCATACTTCTCTTCCTTCTTCTTAGACATGAGGTTATATTTATTGGGACTACTACTGGTCTTCTCCCCTTTACTCAACTCATTTATTTGGTTGTCCATGAGGGAATCCTCGTATGCAGATTGAGTCAAATGGGGAAATGGGGAGGTGTCTCCAATATAATGGATTTCAGGATCAAGCTCTTATTCCTCTCCTTCTCCATCAACAAGGTTATTTTGGAGAGGGGTCTGGATTTTCTGATCATCCCTCTCTTTGTCGCAAGTATCTCTAGGGAGTAACTCATGGGCATTATTTTGTCTTCTGAAATAATCTTTGTTATCAACATTTTGAGCATTCTTATAACTTTGCTTCCCTTCAAATTTCATCTTCTCCATCTATGCAGAAAGATATTTTACCATCTTGGTTAATTCATCTACTTGAGGATGGGATGTAGAGGAACTGGAGGTTGAAGCTTCATATCTCCCCCTTCCCCGGTCTCTGTCAGCTTTATTTCTAAGTCTGTAAACCACCAACACATTGGACTCTACTTCCAGAGATGAATCTTGCATATGAGCCAAGGAGGTAGCTCTTCTCTCTCTTAACAAGAGGCAAAAATTAGGGTCAAAAGTGCTAGCATAAGTAATTCTAGTAGAGGCTTTTGTAGGCTTTATCTCATCACGGATCTTATTTTACATTTTGTTGAATCTTTTGGAGAAGTTGGAGACAGACTCTCCCTCTTTTATTTTTAGGGACCCAAAATCTGTGATATAATACATAAAGTATTTTTTATCCCCCCATTGTCTCAAGAAAACATCATCTAAAGCCTCAATCCCAGCAATAGATCTAGGGGTAAATCCCCTAAACCACTTCCTAGCCTCACCATCAAGGATCTAAACAAAGACTCTCATACACACATCCTCGTTTTCAATATTTAGATTATCTACATAACTGTAGAAGGTAGCTAGGCGTTCTTCAGCAATTATGTCTTCTTCTCCTGTGAATTTGGGCATGTATTTCAGGTAGTCTCCAGCAGGGAGGACATTCATCGGGTGAGGTAAGACTAGAGGGGCATATCTCATAGCTACTATGGCATCCATTCTATTCCTAGGGGGATTAACACCTACCATAGGGATGATAGCTGGAGGCGAATCAAGAGGAGATGGAGTTAGGACCAGGGAGAGTGGAACTAAGCCTGTGGGAGGAAAGGGAAACAACAAAGGATTTGTGGGAAAATATATAGGGCTTGAGGGAAAAAAAATTTCCCTGTCTGTAAAAGCAACAACTCTAATAGGGGGAGGAGTAGTAAAACACAGAGTGAGAAAATATTCTGAGGTCCTGGGTCTAAACCATGGTACAAATTCAGGGGATATAGGAGTGACAAGGCTTTCTCCTTCCAATCCCAGACTAGGAGGGGAGAAATCAGTAGGAACACTACCAAAATTTAAGCTTCGGGAAACTCCAATAGATGGTATAACAGGAAAAGGAGAAGTAGATATTGGAGTTTCTAAATGAGGATGGTGAAAATCATTAGAAATACCTGGTTCAGCAACTGAAGTACCTTCCTAAGGGGTCTTTCATCTTCTAACAATTTTCTCAGGGTCAACCTTAGGTGTTTCTAGAGGTAGCTGTGGAGTAGACCTCATGTGTTTGCCTCTGGAAGCCACAACTGAAACAGTGGAGTCGCCAGGTGCGCAGTTGAAATATTCAATGTACTAAGTTTTGATACACCTTCAGAATCAGTAAGCTTTATCGTTCAATCCCAGGGAAAATCTTCAATTCGTCCCTGACAACGGTGCCAGAAATGTTATCACTAGAAGTCACCTCTGGATCGCAGCAGAGGTAAGCCCAGTACACATCAGTTTTTTACATAACAATGAAAAATTTAAACGGGGGTCTAATGGATGCAAACTCAAGATGATATTGCTTTAACTCAGAAAACTGGGTTGGTATGCACAGGCAGATGAGTTCTTGATCTAACTTCAGACAGTAAGTTGAAGTAAGGGTGAGCACAAGGAAGAACTTGAGGAGAAAATGTAAAGTTATGCTATGGACATCCTGTCTTCTAGCAGCCTAAGGAGGAAAATATTCAAATGCAAGATCCTCTTGGATCCAAAACATCAGGAAACTGAAAACATTATAACAACACTGCAATCAAACATACATCACAATAAAATTACAACACTCGACTGGATCCTCCATGCCCAATTCTTTCAGTATCAGAAGAAATAGAGATGAAAATAAAGTTCAATGTCATTAAACAAGGAGTCTCAAATGGAAACATATAACCAACGAACCAGAGTCTTCATTAAAACTTTACAATCAAGATATTAGCTCTACCATCGACACTACACAAAATGGAAAAAATGACTACATATACTCTGAACTAGGTCCGACTGCCTGAGGTGATCTTGTCATGCTTTCAAAACTTTACATTGGTCAGACTGTCCATGCAGTCTTCTGTCAAACACAATCTTTGTCAGATTGGACTGTAGTTTTCTTCCACGATTTGTCCCTCTCTATCCTTCTATTTATGGAAGGAGACGATGTCTCACCCACCTTCCTCACTTTCATTGACTGTTTCATTGGGATCTAAGTGGGAAGAGTCAACACCTGCTCTTGGAAGTCATGGATTCCTTTCCTTCATCGTCTATTCTTTGTTGGATGCTTACAGGAAAGACATGGAGGTGGACGAAGGTGGAGATGACGAGGACTTGAGTAGGTGATGGGCGATCATGTGGAAAAATGCATCGGTGGAATGATGATTGGGAAAATATGGACGACAAGACGTTGGCGCTGAGTTGTAAAGGCGTAGGGGTGATATGGCACAAGAAGGTGATGTGGAGGCAAAAGGGAGGCTACAGTGGTAGGCGCAGTGGGGACAACCATGACATAGGTGGGAGCAACACAGGAGACATGTATCATGAAGTGAGTTGGGGAGGTAGAAAGGAGATGTGACATGAGGTGGGAGTGGGATACACATAGAAGGAAATGATAAAAAGCACATGAAAGAGGGGATGTGATGGGAAGAGAGATGAGTGAGTGGAGGAAAGGTGTTGGTAGGAAACAAGTGCGGTAAGCGAAGGCGATAAGTGGTCTACTCGGAAGGGGGGTGGTAAGAGATTTTGAGTGGGGTGGGTTCGAGTTAACGAGGAAGCACCATGATAGTGGGGCCTGCGCTCAAACACCACCAACTCGGACCCCCTCCCCCTCATTAAAGGTAGAATGTTGGGTGGGAGGGTCCGATATGGATCTTGCACTATAGATCTGAGTGGGCAGATCTCAGTCGATCAGATATACACACCCCTTAGCACAACATGCCCGGGCACAAAACTTAGGATAAACGATAAAAGTGAGTTTTTAGCCACCAATTTGTCATTTTTTCGCCATGGGGCTATTTTCTAGGGAAGAACCCCCTCCATACAAACATATGTGATAACAGAAGGAAATTGGGAATTATCAATAGGCTTCTTAATTTTCTTACCAGATGAGGCTGCAGGGGAATCAATAATTTTCTTGGCTTTCTTATCAAACAGAGAGATAGTTTGAACTAGAGGGTTTGGAGTTTTCAAAGAGTGGGGATTAGGTGGGGTGACAACCCCTAAATCAACTGATTTCTTACTTCTCTTAACTATGAGAAGGGGATTTGAAAATTGGTAGCGGAAATCTTCCCATGTCTTACTCTATTTTTTTAATTCTGATATAACAAGCAATTTAATGAGGCCATGGTGAAATAAATTGTTGTGAGGGCTGGCCAAATTTTTATGGACCTGGGCAGGGATGATTTTAAGGATGGAAATTTGTTTTAAAATGTTGAAACCTTGGCAAATCTTACTAATCCTTCATATACCAACTATAAATGTTTGGCGATATTATTGTAAAAATATTCAAATTTCTAAGGATTTTATATAGTTTGTATAAAAGTTTGGCGATTTTTAAGGTAAAATAATTTTATCTTAGAAAATTTGGTCGAATCATTTTTAGAATATCGAATCTTTTTTCGGGAAAAACCATGGAAAATTATCCCATGAGCGAAATGTATCCCCTAAAATCATCCCTAGCCCTGGGAAGACATCTTCTCGAGGCTTTTCGGGAAATAGAATGGAAAATTCAGGGGTTTTTTGAATTGAAATAGGCCAAAAGAAGGAAATGATAGGCTTTAAAAACATAGTACCTACCTTCACAAGTGATGAGCCTGGTAATTATGATCAGAGGGTTGATCAATTCATCTTTGATCCACTGTTTCAAATACCCTTTGGCACCAGAGACATTTTGGTATTCGGGGTTGAACACCCTATTTTTTGGAGAAGGAAATGGATTCCTAGGAGACCGAAAATACTAGAGTCCCTATGCGAGAAAGTATCCCATCATGCCCCTTGTATACTGGTCAAGAACGGTCCCCAAACCGTGAGGAGGAAGACTTCTCGACACACTACGAATTTTGGAATGGCTAGTAGCTCAGTGTAAGAGGATGGTTCATAACAGTTGGGCATGGTTATAGAGAAAGGGATAAGTAGGAGGCCGAAATCGGGCAGAGGGTGAGCGCAACACAACAAGCAGAGGATGAGTGAAATAAACAGGGTATGAGCAATCAGGACAGAGTATCTGTTTCTTAATTAAATTGTGATGGAAATGGTTGAATCATGGGAGAATTCGTCATACACAAACACCATGTGTGATCATAATTGCGCTGAGTTTGAATTTGAATGGTGTGTACTTTGGAGGTCAACAAAATTGTGTAAGAAATTAGATCAATGTCCAAGTCTTCGACTTGGACTTTTGATCATAAAATGCATTTATAATTTTAATTTGATCACCAAAATGAAATTTGAAAAATACACCATTTAATTCATCTAATTCATGACTTTAATGGGCGTAAATCAATTAGAGTGATCATACCTGAACGCAATCATAATCATTTATATTGTATACAATACCTCACCTGATCCTCCATATGGAACTCCATCCGGTCCTCGAGATGGCACTCCATCTGGTCCTCCGGTGTAAGTGGGAATTATCCCATAGTAAATGGGTGTTCGCCCATAGCACTTAGATTGGACAATTTTTGGCAGGCATGGTGAACAAGAGCATGGATAGGATGAACATGAATAATATTATCCATTTTGTATTGCCTTGTCATCGATCTGTAACAAATCAAATAATTTTTCCTCTTTTCATAGGCTTGTAATACAGATGGCGGTAAGTATTTAGCAGTTGTTATCGATCTGTACTTGTCCCAAGAAATAGTTAGATATAAGAAATTTTCCATTGCATAAACATAAATAAAAATGCATAGCAGGATTATAACACACAAAGTTATGTCAGTAGTATAAAACTTATCATAATACAAACAACTGTTGATAAAATAGCTCGCGATATTGTAAAAACAATATGACAGAATTTTGACAAAGATCCTACTTCCTCTTCTCATGGCTTGTAATACATATGACAGTGTTTATCATTTTTCATCTTAGGAAACCCCTCCCCCACTCCTAAGTATTGTGACACCTCGCAATCAAATATATAGGAAACCAGTCAATTCTCCCAATAGCCTAAGGTTTACAGTTTTCCAAGTGTAGAGACAAATTTCACATATTGGTCTAACAAGACAGTTAAAATATGGCCCCACTTGTAGGACATAACATCCTACATATAGTTAATAAGAGGTAGGCGATAAAGTCTTATGATTTTCTTAAAGTTAGTTCCCAATGGAAGATTGATGGATTTCATTTACCTTTTCTTAACCATGCATACTTATTTTCATCTTTTCCTACAAGTAGTGTCGTACATTAGGACAAGTTTTAAGATTTAGGAATTTTATTTATTGTTTGTCATATCATCACCCTCTCTAGGTAGACTGCCCCGCTACCAGCAAGCCTGTTTAGTACTCTAATGGTTTTACCTAGTCATACCATAGGCTAGTACCCGCTTCCAGAAGACCTGTTCATTATCCCAATGGGTTAGCCTCTTACACCCTTTTACAGCAGATATTGGTCCACCATCTTTTAATATTTGTGTATAAATATTGCTTTTTGCAAGAAGATGGGGAGGCAACTCTGATTTGTTTTTATTTTGGACTAGGATGGTATTTAAGTTAGAGGATGACTCTTCTTTATTTATTCCTTATAGGTTGTCCTGATGTAAGGGATACTTAAGTGAGCGTATCCAATCTAAATATATGGTATAATCAAACATTTTTAATGTGTAGTGGATGGTACCATTGGAAAAGAACAAAAAGGTATATTCAGTCCCTACTCACTTTCTTATTTTTTGAAGTTATATTGATGTTTCCATGGTTAACCTCTAATCATACCTTCTTGATACTCTTTCATAAAGATACTTTACTCACCTACTCAGGGTTCTTGGGGAAATTGTACTAGTAACCTCTAGGTTTGATAAGACAAAGTGTCACTTCCTTATATCCTCTAGTGGTAGAGGTTATGAGAAACTACCATGAAAGATGCCTTGAGATAAAGGAAGATAGAAATCTTGTAAAAATGGCTAATTTAAAGAAGCCAATTTCTAAGCATAATAAAAAGTCATTATCCAATTGGTGCTTAAGCAGAAAATGAAGTTCATTTATAGAAACATCTTCTTCTGAAGTAAAATACTTCCCTTTTTCTCTCCTTGGAGTTGTCCACTTGTGGTTAGATGAACGCCTGTAGAAATCTCTAAAATTGTTTCTCAGGAAAAAAAAAAAAAAACACTTTAAAATATTTACATATGTACAATAAGAAATCAAAAATTTTCAAGAACAGGGGGAGGGAGAAGAAACTTCCCCATCCACCAAGGCCAATTCCTTGTCGACTGACATGCTTGTAGAAAATCTTCTTTGGAAATGGGTCTGTGGTAAAGTTTAAGTCAATTTCCATTCACTACGAAAGAGATGTGTCCATCATCAATTGTTTTTATCTTAATAGCCCCATTATCATACATGGTAACTACCTCATAAGGACCCAACCATCGAGTGGTAAGTTTTCATTTAAAATTTTTGATCTGAGAATCAAACAACAAAGCCCAATCACTAGGTTGAAATTGTTTCTTTTTGTTAAATTTATCATGCCACATGCTCCTCTGGTTTTGATCTAAAATTGTTCGTTGGATAGAATCTTGTCTAATCTCATCCAATTCGTTCAATTGTAGGGATTGTTGTTTTTGTCCCTTGCCTAAGTTTAATCCCAATTGTGAAGCAATACGAAAAGTCCTTACTTGGAATTCAATAGGTAATTATTTGTTTTCCATAAACTAGTGAGTATGGGGTATGCCCAATGGTGTTTCTCCAGGTGGTACGATATGCCCACAAAGCCTCTGGAAGTCTATCAACCCAATCTCTATGGTGTAATTGGAAATTTTTGGTTAAGATAGTTTCCAATACTTTGTTTGTTGACTCTACTTGACCATTAGCTTGTGGGTGATATGGATAAGACTTACTATGCTTTATCCCATATTTTTCCGTTAATTCCTTCATCATCTTAGAAGTGAATTGTGTACCTTGGTCTATGACAATATCACAAGAAACACCAAAGTGGATAAATACATCTTCATAAATGAACTCAAAAACATATTTTTCAGTAGCCCTAAACAAGGTTTTTTCCTCCAAAACATAATCTGTGCAAACCAAAATATAATTCTTCTTACAAGACATGGGTGAAATGTTGATTAAGGTTGGTTGTCATTGATGTCAACCCTTGAAGAAAGACCCATAGAAAAAAGGTTTGGGTAATGGATCCAATATTGTTTTATGTAAATATGACTCATTATTGTTTTTTCATGGTTGATAAGAAGTAAATATGGATGAACTCCAAAGTGGTTCCCTTATGGTGAAAGCCCTCACGGGAAGACGCTTTGTGGAGTAAGAGAACCCATGCTTAATTATGGAATAAT
>ML784355.1:33770-44352 GCA_009831015.1 Picea engelmannii
AGTTTCGAGGTTTGGGGACCTGGTTTGCTAGAGTTTGATTAGTGTTCTTTAGAGAGAGTACAAATCATCCTTCTTTATTGCATCATTAGATGCAAGCAATCAGTTCCTCAACTCATTACCCTTGCAAAGTTTGGTGCCCGCCCCTTCCAGCTTGAGATAGTGTTTGGTCTCATCTCACTCTTGCACCACATTTGAAGGTTCGCTGATACAGTGAAGGGCCTATTGCTCATTAGAGTCCATTGATTGGCTAGTTCTTCGGTTCGATCTTAGTGCTGGTACATCGGGGTTTGAGAGCTCCTAACATCTGTTGGTATTACGATGGATTGACTCCCTCCTTGGGTGCACTTGACCACCTCTTACATACCAAATAGGAGATGAATACAATTATTCGAGAGGATATCTACAATTAGTTTGTATAGGTCACTTGGATCAGTGCAAGTTACGTCCGAAGTTGGCCTTCAATGCTGAGCACTTCATTGTTATGAGGGATGGTCTCATTGTTCGACCCCATTACACACTTCACCATGGGATGCACGCTCTTTGGATCCCCTGGGCTAGTTTAGAGTTGGCTTTCATAGATTGCAGATTGAGATTGACCATCAAATTAATTGATCAGATAGGATTTGCCAGCTGTGCTCTTAGAGATTGAGATTGACGAGCACTTCATCTTTTGTTGCGTGATTTACTATGAGATTCAAGGACAGTTCCACACTCTTTACAGAGAGCTATAGATGCTTGGCAGCTTCTTTGGGTGCCCGGACCAAAGATGAATGGCCTTATACATGCATGAAGTCCTGTTTCTCCTCTCTTCTATCCTTTAGCCACATCCACATCCTGGACCAACCCCCACCCAATGGATCACTACCTTTTGTATTATGCTCCTGATTAGGGCACCAAGTGGTAGATGGATCGAGATGATCCCATATCAGTGAGAACATGGGGCACTATATCTACCTCTGTGAAACCCTAGTGGCAACACCAGACCAGATCTCATATTAGCAGATGAACCGGTATCCAGATGAGATCTTTCAGATCATAGCAATAGGGTCTTCCTTCCAAATAGTAACACAACACTCATTTCAACTCCTCTCTCGATTCTTCTTCAGGACTGGCACCATATATTTCAGATCTACTCACCTTGTACATCTCTCGCCTGGATTGCCTCTCTATTTTTGGAGTCGGCTCTAGGTTTTAGATTAGACTTTTAGTCTATTTTACTTCCTAATTCTTGCTTTTATATAGGAGTTGCTTTAGCGCTCCCACTTTGTATAGACATCATTGTACCTAACAGTCCCATTGACCTGCTTTCAGTGGTCATTTGTCAAACTTTAATACATTTATCTTGTTTTATTTCTTAGACCCTTCTATTTAGGTGTTGGAGCTCCCTGTACATCATAAACCTTTTTGATCGTTTGGTTTTTAGTTCCTCATTTCGTCATTTTGGAATGTTATGTTCAAGATCTAGGTGATTGAACCTCCCAAGTTCAAATCTTGAAAAGGAATGTATTTTGAATGTCTTAACAAATGGGCCAACAATCTAACAACATTCCTTTTAGAATGAAAGATTCACCTTTAAATCCTTTATAAACTAGTCTTTACGTAGTAGGAATTTGTCTAAACATTCCATTACAAAAGATTTCCCTTTCCACCTATTATTCCGAGTAAAATTGTTGTTTTTTGGTTCCACATAAATTTAGGATTTTGTATCATTAAAATCAATTAGAATAGGGTTGTGTTTACATGTCTTTTTACTTCCCTTCTTATTATGATCTCCCAAAATGAGATTCAGTTCTACTCCTAAAATCTAAAGAAAGCTTGGAACGTTCTCTTTGTTAGCTGAGAGCATATTCTAGCAAATAGGTATGAGGATTGCCAAATTGGGCCCATATATATTTGTAATAATAAACTGAAAATTCCAATTTTTACACTAATTTGGAATCTTTCTTCAAAGATTTATTTGGTTCTAGAACATTTGGGTTGATCTAGATTGACACACCCCCATCTCTTTGCACAAAATTTTTATGTATTCCTTTAGCCCGTCTCCACACTTCACCTCACATTTTCCATATTTCTATTAATGATTTAGTTTTTCGATAACAATGATACTTGATTTCCTAAATATTCTTGCAAAAGTCTGTCTAATCTTTCAACAAACACCTTTTGACATATCTCTACAGTCTTTCAACAAACACCTTTTAACGTAAGCATTAGATTTTTCTTCTAGGAACTTTGGATTCATTGTTCTTGATTTGGTACAAATGGGGCTAGGCGGATCCAAAGATTTATATTTCTTAGGAAGGGTCTTAGGCTAAGGAGAATGTTCCTTTGAGTATCAATTTTGACTGTTTGGAGGAACAAAAGAATGAGACATTAAGATTGGTCACCATGCTAATTGAAGAGTGGTGAAGGATTCAAAAGCATCAAGACATAGGGAATTCAAGTGGGAGGGTGTTAGGATTCATGTTATGAGGATTCTCTTGAATAATCTCGTTAGAAACAACAATTTTTTCAGCATTAGATTTTCTTCTAGGGACTTTGGATTGATCGACATCAAGTTTTGCTATTGTAGATCTTGTATTGATGGGATTCTGTGTTTCTAAAGTTTCTAGATTTCTTGGGAAGGGTCTTAGATGGAGGATGCTTAGGGAATTAACCTTTAGTGTTAGGAGGAATAGAGGAAAGAGACATTGAGAACAAAAGGTGAAGGAATTTGAATGCACCTAGACAGAGGGAAAATCAAATGGGAGGGGTTGGGAATCAAGATTTGAGGATTCTTCGGAAGAAAGTCACCGGGATCCATTGCACCTTCACGTTCTTAGGTCAAAAATTAGTTTTGGAGAAGAATGTGTCTTGTAGCCTTCTTTTCTCTATCATATGATTTTTGTGGTTTTTTTGATAGAACCTTTTGAAATTGACCACAATTCTTTTCCATATCGATTCTCTTCTAGGGGTTTTAAGGGTGTCTGCTCTCAAGATGTCCATATGCAAGACAAGTGTGGCACTTTAAAGGAATGTTTTAATATTCCAAATCTTGCTTTTGTACCCTAGCTACCATTTTGACAATAGTTTTCTCTGGAATTGGTTTGCTAAGGTCCAGGGTTGGACTAATTTTGCTGTAGGAAGCCAATTTCTTATGTGAAGTCACCTGGGATGACCGGATTAAGGAACCCAAGCTATCCTTGCTCAATTACAAGCAAGGATTGTTCAAGAATCCACATTGTAAAAAGGTATACAAACCCACATTGAGGTTTTTAATGAGATCTTCAGTTGGGGATCAAAACTTGTCATATAGACTAGCCGCCCCTTTAAGAAACTAATACCCTCCCTCAAAAATCTTTCCAACTAGGGACAATAAGATAACCAAGAAATACCCCCTTTCTAGGAGGGTAAGTCAAAACTATGATAAAACTTCAAGTTCTCTAAAAATTTTTCCCCACTGAAAGTTTTTTGATGGCCATATTATCGTGAATTTGCATTTAGGCCCCAGAATTGAGGCTTGTCCAATTCCTCCTCCAAGATCATATTGCCAAGACCCATAAACCTTGGCCATACATCAGAAGACATCATCTGTTATTGATGATTTTGATGAGGAGATCATTTGTCGGACCTTCCTATCATCTTTGGTCACCAGTTCGGGAACACTTTGACATCTCTTTGAGATTTTTTTAGGTTTCACTCTCTTTGGGGATGGTGGTTCTCATCCTACACCATGTCTCTTATATCTTATCCTACTCTATTGTGCCGCATTATATTTTACTTTACATACTCTTTTAGAGAACTTAGCTATGTTTTTTGATTCTCGGTGGTTCTCAGCCTACATCATGTCTCTTATATCTTAAGTTATTGTGTTATGCTACATTAAGTTTTACTTTACGTGCTCTTTTAGAGACTTTAGCTATGTTTGTTGCTTGATGCTTTTGCACTCCAACATTGTACCTTTTGATTGATGTATCCCATTGGTGTACTTTTGTGGTCATTTGTTGGACACTAACATACTTCTCTGCAATTTCCATAGAGTTAATTTTGATCACAGACAAAATATTGCTTCTCTCAAGACATCCTTAACAAAGGGAAGATTTGCTGAACTTTCCTTGAAGGTAAGCCATAAACTCATCTTGTGAAGGAAGGCTATTCACTCCCATTATAGCTTCCTTGAAGGAAGAACTCCTCTGACTTTCCATAGCCATATGCAATTCACTTCTCTCGACTCTAGTTTCATCCAACTCAATTCTGAAAATAACTAAAGGTTGATTGAAAGTTCTGTTTTCTATTTGACCTTTCACGACTAACTTTAATTTTCTGATACCTCAAATCTTTAAGTTTGAGGTGATTTGCCTGAACCCTTCTCTCGTTCGCTTTGCTTGAACTCTTCGATGACCAACTCGATTAGCCTTTGGTAGCTCTTTCGTGGCTCTGCTCTCCATCGCGACCAGTTCTATCTTCCTCGACTTAGCTCCCAACTTTGTCCATGATCGACCCTTGTCCTCTTCGACTCCGGTCGCAATTGAAATCCTCGACCTCAGTCTGCTCTAGCATATTTGTAGGTCTCTAATCTGTAGTAGAGGTCTACAAGTTAAATGGAGGACTCTATGTCATCTTTGTTGCTTGAGGACGGATTAACCCTCTCAACAATTGTAACAACAACCAAGGATAAATCTATAGCCCCGTTGATATTGCCATGGAACGTGACTTCTCATATTGGATATCTCAGGTTGAAGAATTTGTTGCGGAAGATGAAATTTCTCGAGAATGAAAACAAACATCTCCATTTGTAAGTTATAGACCTCAAATGGTTTCCCAAATGAAAAAACAGGAAAACACACTTACATAAACCAATTGTGGACTTCCCCGCGCTCCAAACAGAAATCTCGAACATAAAAATCTCGTAAGAAGAGATGAGATCACAGTAGGCCCTTTTTAAAGACGAGGTAGAAATGCAACAACAAACACTTGGGTTGAAGTGGTTCGAAAAAGGAAACAACCTCCCCCACTGACTGTGGTCGAAGAGGTGGTACAAGCAAGATTGAATGAGGATTTGTAATGGTGCATTTTGGTCTTCATCGGGTACGCTTCGTGATGCGGTCGGGTCCCACAACCTCCTTCTCCTAACAAAGACAGACATGAGCCCCATGTAGACGCCACCCTTGATCCATAGGTACAACTAGGCATGGTCTTGTCGCCAAGAGACAAGTTTCCACAACATCAGAGGGGCCAGGGTGGTCGCCTGTCTTATACGAGATTCCATCTAGAGCATGGTTACTATGTTGTCATCAGATGAGCATGCCATATTTTTGTGGTTCTGGTTCCATTGGAACGACCCCCTTCTTCGAGATATTTACATTGCAGTTTCTCGCTCCCTGCAACTTCGTCGCACTTTGCACTTCATAAGGAGTTTGAGGGGGACCCTTTCCTTGATCTATATGCAAAAATCTCTGACTATTCCACTCTTGGGGATGTCATTCTTCTAGGTGACTTTAATGCCCACACTAAAAAACCTATAGGTATCCCTTCATGACAGAGCAGAGGATGCACTTTGCCTCCAAGAGTTAGAGCAAATCATTGTTGGCCATCATAGGAGTTTGTAGGATAGGTATGGGCCCCTCACAGGTTATCGGAGACACCTTTTGCATCTAGGAGAGTCCCATGGCTTATTGATCCTGAATGGGCTCCCTTGTTTTTCAGGTTCAGGAGATTTTACCTGCTTCACCCATAGTGAGGGGGCTGGTGTGGTTGAATATGTCCTGGCCAACTAGGATCTTCTCCCACATATCCAACACTTCTCTATATCTTGCCTCACTCTGGTAGACCACGCTCTCCTCACATTCTTCTTCTCTACATCCCCCCATCCCCCAACCCACCCCGTCGCCCCCTTGCACCACCTTCCTTTTTGATAGAGTTTACATCGACTCCTACACCACTTGCCCTAAGGAGTTGCTCCCCCCCATTTCCTACTCCAGATCAATAGACACAACCCAACCAAATATGAGAAACTTTTCGTTGTCCTTGTGGAGGCAACCCTTGATTCATGCCCCCACTCTACCTGTTAGCACACCAATAAGCCTACCCTTGGCTCATGCCCCATGAACCGTTGGTTCAACGTTGAATGCAAATCCCTCAACAGGTAGCTCCGTCTCACCCTCACACGACCCATCTTCCACCCCTTGCCTCTGCAAAACATACAATCATCTCCTTTGCTGTAAAAAGCAAATGTTTCTCTTTTGAAGGAGACGAGAACTTTATGAGGCCCTTGGCCACTCCCTGAGAACCTTCAGGAGTGCCCTTTTCCCTAGACACAATGTTGGCCAGCCTGACCTTGACCCCCAAAGCATGTTCTCCCACACTACCTCCCTTTATGACATTCTTGGACAACCTCCCACCCGCATCTCGTCCCATCCCTTCATATGCCACCTTTTCTCCGAGCAGTACATTAGGAGAGCGTTAGAGTTATGAGTACCATAGAGCAACAGATGAGGAAATGCTTTAGGCTGAATTCATTAAGGATGACATCTAGTCTCTTAGAGTTTTACATTGCTGATTTATTTAACCATGTGGTATGTTCAAGCTTCCCCCCCTCCTGGACAAGACACATTATTTATCCAATCCACATTTCAGGGAATAATTCTGATTCAAACAACTACTAGTCTTTCATGGTGGGTTACACATTCTCCAAGCTTTACACTACAGTCTTATACTAGTGGCTCTGTGAGGAGCTGGAGAGTCAACATCTTAGGGCTAGATGATAAGCATGTTTTCATTGAGACTACCAGACGATTGATCACATCTTCATACTCTGATCCATTATTGAGGAGGCTCGTCATTGCTCTTTGAAGGTTTACAGTGGCTTTGTAGAATTTCAAAAAGTGTGTGACATAGTGTTGAGGGAGGCATTATTCCAGAGGCTTTGCGACTTTGGCATATTTGATACCCTCCTCGCAACCATAATGAGGTTGTACGAGTCAATTTTGGTACGCCTTAGGATGGCACACGACCTTTCCGACCTCATCCAGAGTACCATCGGGGTGAAACAGGAATGTCGCCTCTTGTCGACCCTCTTTAAGATCTATATTGATGAGCTGGAGTCCTTCCTCCATGAACACATCTAGGAGGGGGATGGCTGTCTTCTACATTTGGTGTTGATTTTCCTGCTCCTAGTTGTCGACGACTTGGTCTTGTTGGCCTCTAATCCTGAGGGCCTGTAGAGACAGATCGACGCTTTGACCAACTTTTGTGACCTTCGACAATTGATGGTCAACCTATGTAAAACCAAGGATTTGATCTTCATTGCATCGAAGAGCTCTCTTACAAACTTACATTTCTACTACTGGTGCGAAAAGATTGAGATCACCAGAACTTACACTTACCTGGGTGTACAGTTCATGGGGCCTTGTTTTGGTATGCGACAAGCTCTCCCACCACGGCTTAGTAAAGGGTATGGTTCCTTGGCCCTCATCGAGAGACAATGCTTCTTGGGTCAGTTTTAGGACATCTCATCCAATCTCTACTTCATGGAAGCGATTATTAGATCCATAGTTTTCTTTGGCTTCGAGATCTCAGGGCCGAGCTTGTTATAGGTCGACTTGGATAGGATGGAGAGAGTCTTGACCCTGCTTCTGAGGTGCATCATCAGTTGCAAGCGAATGATTCTGTGTCCATTATTTAGGCAGAGTTGGATGTCCACCCATTTTCCCTTGATGTCATTTTCTACTTCATCTCTTTCCTTCACAAAGTCAAGTCTTTTTCAAAGACTCTGTCGCCGGGAGAGAGTGGTACCCCTACCTCACACTTTGCTCCTTGGAGGCTCTTGCTTTGGATTCCCCATTAGGCCATGCATGAGGTTGGTTCTTAGAGGTGTCCCAACTTCTCTAGTCGATGGCTATCTCCCTAGAGCACCTTCCCTCATTCATTTTCTCTCTTGATGTGTCGTGCCATCTCTTGTCCACTAAATAGGTATTGAATCAAGTTATCAGAGAGGACATCTACAGATTGTACATTTAGGTTACCTAGACCTCACCTACAATGAGCCTGGGCTAGAAGATGCCCTTCTACCTAGAGCACTTTTTAGAGTTGCGAGATAACATCATCATTCACCCCCCTTATACATGCAAGCATTGGATACATTCGCTTAGGATCCCTTTGGGATAGCTCTGAGTCGGTTCTCATCGACTCCGGATTGAGATAGACTACCATATACCATGACATGATAAGATTTGCTGGATGTGCCACCTATAAAGGAGTCGGAGACAGAGATGCACCTCATTTTTAGGTGCCTCCTATACCATGAGATTAGAGGATGCTGTCCCTACCTCTATAGGGACTTAGGGGGCTCCTTCTCTACTTTCTTCCGGTGTTGGGACTAGAGATGCCTAGCCCTCTCCATTCGGGAAATCTTCAACCACAGATCTCAGTTCCTACTTGCCATCTGTGCCTTGGGATGACTAGGACGATCACCTCATACTTTCATGTTGATCCATCGGATTAGAGCACCAAGCGGAGGGTAGAGTTCCATAGTGCACCAAACATTGCCCACTCTTCCAGTCTTGGACAAACTCACTTAGTGTTTTGTATCACCGTACCAAACAGTAGATTGGTGAGCCCTTGTGTCTCTCCTCAGCCTCCCCCCCTCGGAGATTGATCTATATCATTGAGACCGGTTCAAAGGTGTCGAACCGTACATTAATTCATACATCCTCAGAGAGTTAGAGGGATCAGTTCCAGACAGATCTAGAGCAGGGTGCCTCCTATCTATCATATTACACTCTAGATCCATAGGAATAGCCAGAGATCTATCCAGAGTTTCTTTCTTTCAACCTCGGATGCTAGGAGTATCCCCCGCCCTTACATCCCTCGTAGGATCATACAAACTCTTGAGACTCTTGTTGTCCACCTTTCCAGTCTTGGACAAACTTACTTAGTATTTTGTATCACTGTACCAAACAATAGATTGGTGAGACCTCGTGTCTCTCCTCAACCTCCCCCTTTGGGAGACCGATCGACATCGTTGAAACTGGTTCGGAGGTGCTGAACCGTACATCAGTCCATACATCCTCAAAGAGTTAGAGGGATCAACTCCAGACAGATCTAGAGCAGGGCATCTCTGTCCGTCAGATTACTCCCTAGTTCCAGAGGAGCAGCCAGAGATCTATCCAGAGTTTCTTTCTTTTCACCTCGGATGCTAGGTGTATCCCCCTGGCCCCTACATCTCCCTTAGGGTCATACAGCCGGACCCCTCGATGGTTCCAGAGGACTTTGACAGCGAGCCAGTGCCCAGTTCTCTCTCCTCGCCCTCTGCCATCAAACCTGGGAGACCTTGATATCATTAGCCTCATCATCAGATCTCCCTCTCTCTCTCTCTCTCTCGTCAGACTCTTGAGACTCTTGAGTTGTCCACTTTTCCAGTCTTGGACAAACTCACTTAGTATTTTGTATCATCGTAGCTTTGTCACTGTCATATACATTTGTTTTGAGGCTGTACTACTGCAGCTTTCTTTCTTTATGTTATTTTCAGCATTCTCTAGGAGATGCACTTGCACTCCCACATTGTATTCATACTTGCTGTATTCTTCAGTCCCATTGACCTACTTTTGTGGTCATTTGTTGGACATTAATAAAATCATCTTATCTTATCTTATTCTTTCGGACGGTGAAAGCTATTTTGGAAACAAGAATTGGGATGCTGCCCCAAGAACCATGTTTCATCACCTTAACCATGTCCTTGTCAACAGAAAACTTTTTCTTGTACTGGTGTTTTTCTTCTTTGCTGCAGACCTTTAAGGTTTGGTGGTCTCCTTGACTGGTCTTCAATCCACCCCACGAAGTGAACTTTTTTTCACAGGCTCAGTCACTTTTAATATCTTTTGTTACTCTGATACCATGTTTTATTTCAATGTGCACACATGAGAGTTTTGGATACATATACAACATATTATGATATTTATAAACAAATGATCCCAAAATTGGGCAGTTGAAGATATAAATCCTCTTCCACCCAAAAATGGCTTGCCCTTTGAAATTTGTCAAACACCCCATAAACTTGACCCAACAACTAAATATAGAAAAGTAGAGTGCTCAACTATAAATGTGCATTGCATCTTTAATGACTCTTAGTCTAAGACACATGACACGAGGACATGGGACATGGAGGACACATGGATATGAGTATCCATCATGGGGCACATTGACCTTGGAAAAAATTTGAAAAAACATCTTTCATGTTATCCCTTTAAAACCTTAACTAATATGGAGGAAGGCTATGATCTTTATAGAGGGAGATATACCTTTTACTTTTTTTTAAAGGTTCTGCAAATAGCAAATAATTTGTTCTATGTTTTATTGTGTGGCATCTAGATTCTAGACATCACGCTTTAATAGGAAGTATAATGCCTAGATCTCTGAATGAGCATATATCTGTGCCCAAATAATGATCCTTGCTGCTAGTTTGGTGTTCCCAAGGCTTATAACCACCTTATTGTGAATTATATATATTTTTTGAAAAAAACATCTTTCATGTTATCCCTTCAAAACATCAAGTAATATGCAGGAAGGCTATATGATCTTTGCTCAATATTTCATCACTTATATATTT
>ML784355.1:53429-71916 GCA_009831015.1 Picea engelmannii
TCCCTTCCCCTGCCTTCAATTTTCAGGACTGACAGGATTTGCCATTTTCTTTCCCTTTTTTGCAGCACTGAGATCTTCAGTGGTTGGTCCTCTTATTGTATCACAACATCTACACTTTCTTATATCTTTATAGTTCGTAGCTAAATATGTAGCTCTGCTTTCATTTCTTTCACTTCTTACTTTCAGTATTGATCTAGGAGTTGCTTTTGCACTCCCACAAAGTATTTACACTAGATTGTACATCTTTGTCCATTGACCTGCTTTTGTAGTCATTTGTTGGACGTCTATAAAATAATCTTATCTGCCATATATGTGCATGTTCTTGATGGATTGTCTCCCTTTTTTATGGGTCTTGTTTTTGGTTGTTCCCTGAAACTATGCCTGTTCAATAAAGGCCATCTTTAATTTGCTTTTGTGGGGATGATTTCCAGAAAATCTCCTGGTGACTAAAGATGTTATTAAAATTGCTGATCTGGGTCTTGCTCGCGAGGTTTGCTCAGCACCCCCATACACAGAATATGTCTCAACAAGATGGTAAGTTCATAGAATGATGATATTAGATTCTAAGATTCTGGTATAAAATTAAACAGTTTGATATAATTTTATAACATAAGCTTATATTGATTTTTACCTGGCAGGTATCGTGCTCCTGAGGTTCTGCTTCAATCACCATCTTATAATAGTGCCACTGGTAAGCATTTTGTGGCAAGAAGAGTTGTGTAGTGTTATCCTCTAAGATTTGTCACTATCTAAAATTTTTGTGTGTAGCGTCATTATCTTTTGGTGGGCTAATTTTTTTATGCAACTTTGTATTATGAAAGATATGTGGGCGATGGGGGCCATAATGTCAGAACTCTTCACCTTGCAACCCCTGTTTCCTGGTTCTAGGTATGTGTCAAACATCATTCAAGGTTCAAATGTTGTTTGATTTGTTCTTTTTGTGCCTTGTTGGATTTCAGAATTATGAAATGGCTGATGGTTCTGTGAAATAATCTTGTTTTGGTGATGAATGCAGCGAAGTAGATGAGATTTACAAGATCTGCAGTGTCATTGGCACTCCTGATCATCGGACATGGACTGAAGGGCTGAGACTTGCAGCATCTATGAATTACCAGTTTCCCCAGGTTTGAAAATAAAATATCTGATTTGTATTATATTCCTGCATTGGACACTGTCTTTAGACTCTACTCCTTCATTATGAGTATAGAAGGTTTGTGTAGTGGTTTAGTATTTTCACTGCTGCATTTTATTTGCAAAATGGAATTCGTGAATTTACAGCTGCTGAAGTTATAACAAGATATAACGGACCAACTCAGGAAAATAATTGTGTTTGGATGATGCAGTTTAAGTCCACTGATCTTTCAGTTTTAATGCCAACTGCAAGTGAAGAAGCCATTGATCTTATGAGTGTAAGTTATTATCATTTTGAATTTTTATTCATCCTCGGTTTTCATTTTCTTGTTATCCTTGTAGGAATTTGGTTTTACATATTTCACTAAACTTGTATAAGTTCTGCAGTCACTGTTGTCATGGGATCCAGTTAAGAGGCCAACTGCAGCTGAATCACTCCGGCATCCTTTCTTTCAGGTCTATGTAATTCCAGTGGCATGTATCTTGTGTCGAGGAAGGTTGCTGCTTCTCTTTTCTGTATTGTGTCTGAGATTGTGGTTGGCTTTGTATTTTGTAGGCTTGCTTTTATGTTCCCCCATCCCTACGAGTGAGAGAAGCAGTTTTGAAGAACCAATCTCCAGGTTAGTTCTGTTTGTTTTGTGACAGCCAGGTTTGGGTGTTAAGATGAGTATTCGTTCTTTTAGATGAAGATAGGATAGTAAACCCTTTTTTTGTTTTATTTTTTGTTTAGTAAATACCCATTGCTCGAGTGCAAAATTATTCCAAATGTGGCCATAAGCATACTTTTAATGCTTGTACAGGACAAGTAGGTAGAGGAGCTTTCGGGAAGAAGTCTGATAACCAAAATTTTGATCCTCCATCTTATGCGAAAGCATACAGCAGTGTTCCTCTCAGAAAGAAAGATGGTTCTTTAAACCCTAGTAAGTAAAATGAGCTGGAGTAACTATCATAATGATACAAAATATGGTTAAGTATCTTTGTGGTTTTATAGTGAGGAGCAGAGCAAGGATATTAGTGCATTGCTTTATTTTGCTGATCTTTATACTTGTCTTTCCAGATGTTCCACAAAAAGGAGTGATGGAAAAACAGGTAAAGCCATATTAATGTCATCATATGCTTGTTTATTATGCAATGCAATGATCTTCCTTTAAACGTTTAAATGCCCCATGTAAAAGGTTCAGATTGGTTGCATATCTGAATGTGTAGGGTAGAGTGATTAGGTATCAGGATTCAGAGTTTTCTTTGTGTGATTCTTACAAACATGATTTCATCAGAAGAGGTCAAAAATTCCTTCTGAAATTGGTTAAAAAGAAAGAAGTCACTCGTCATCTTTTTCTGAGGGTGATACTAGTGTTAATTCCACTGTTTCAACGAGGGGTGTTTATTTTTCAAATGTTTTGCCACTTTGTGTTTGTATGGATAGAGTGCCACCTTATTAATTTTTAGAAGGATTTCTACATGCAAAAAAGGTTTTTAGTTTTCTCTCTTTGACAAGAGAATTATTGCTTTGTACCAGAATGCAAATCGTGAGCGATATGTAGTGAGCAATGTCAAACAGGGCCGCTTTCAACATATCAGCAATACAAAAGGTGCGGATGGATAACCAAACTGGATTGTTTAATTATTTTACAATTTTAACCAAATATTTTGAATTTAATTCCTTAATCTTACATGTGAAACATCTTGTTGATCCCTTCTTTCTTACCTTTTTCGTTTCAAAGAGTGGTTGTATGCTTTATCTATTGGATGTAAAGGTTCCAGAATGCTATATGGTTGGTGGAAATATACCTCTTTGTTCTTTCTGAAAACACAAAGCTAAGCAAGTTACCTTTGATCACTTTTTTTCCAAGGTAAAAACCAGATTTTATATTCAAAGGAGAATATAGAACACATTCTTCAGGTGCCGAAGCACAGAATACAACAAAAAATTGCAGAGAATTAACCGTTAACCTTCCAAGTCCAATATTTTAGCCCCTGACGAAAAGCCTGCCATATTCTAACCTACACTTCAGATTTTACAAAATCACATCCAAATGTCCAGATATAGTTACAGTTTTCCAGGATTACAAAAGTTCAAAAAGTAAATAAGCTTCAGCTACTGACTCGAAGACTACTTAAACCTCTGAATATCCAATCACTAGAATGATCCAATATCAAGTCTATTTACAGTAGAGACTCCATAAAAAAATTCTCTTTCAGATGCAACATTGTGTTCTCTGTATATATGTGTGAATGTAATAATTCAAACCGAGTTTTATTCTTTTTTAATTGAAAGCCCAAAGGCTGTAGTGTAATGTCTTGTATCAGCTTTTCCTCATTCATCCACTTAATCATATGTTGAGACACCATAAATTTGTAACCTATTGATCCCTTTTGCATCAGCCACCGTCATTAATGATCTAAGAACCATGAGCTCAGCGTAATTATTTGAACCAATGTCCAAACAGGCTTTAAACTTATAGTAGTGTCTCTCTTCCAGAAATAGTAGTCCCCACAGATCGCTTTTATGATCATCCCCTTGGGAGGTTCCATCAAAGAAGCCGTAGGGAATTGACTTATCAACCTGTAGGACACTGAACTGTCGAGGAATCTGACATTTAATATCCTTTTTAAAACTTGAAATATAGCAGCTACCCGTGCAGAAACCTGAAATGGAGGAATAGATCTATTTTTCAAACAATAGTGTGTTATGAGCTTACCATATAGTCCAAAGAACAAGTACAGGTATGGCTCTATTCTTCTTGAGTTCCTGCCTTTGAAACCAGAACTGTAAGCAATGTTCTATACTGTCCCCAGACCAAACATTTCCAAGACCAAAACTCTTGCTAATCTCCAACCACACCTGACATGTAAAAGGAAAGAATATGGCCAAATGTGAGATGGTCTCTTCATTATTTTTACATAAAATACAATAACTGGGTACCTGTACCTGTCTCTTCTGAAGAAGTTCCCAAGTCAGTACTCTATTGCTCAAAGCTAGCCACATGTGAATGATATACTTTTTGGGAGCTCTTATCTTCCAGAGCTTAGACCACCACCACTTTGTGTCCTGCCTCACATCAGATGGCAAAGCAATATATCCCAGTCTAGTTGTATAGTTTCCCCCAATTTTAATCATTCACCAGCCCAGACACTCCGATTCCTCCTTGATCCGAACATGCCCCTTTTTCAACTCGTCCAGATATGTAGTCCATAAATTTGAAAAATGTCTTTGTAGACCCATCCCATGTTGCCACAAATCTGTAGAGTCCTGATCAACTATCTGATTTAATGTAAACAGACCTTGATCATGTAATTGCTGAGTCAACTCCTTTGGAAGGAAGATACCATTTCCACAGCCTAATATGGCATCTGCTCTGATACTAACAAGTCTTCCATTACCAACCTTCCAGGCTAGAAAATGTGCAATAACAAGAAGGCTAAAACCATGGCTTTCCAGTTATTATAAACATTTTTAGTACTCTTTCTATCACTTCTAATCTTACCCAACAGTGATCTTGGAGTGAGATATTTCTGCACAATTGATCTTTTCCACAAACTTTCCAAACAGATGAATATGTTTGAGACCCCAATCCCCTTCACTATTTGGCTGAGCTAGAGTTTGCTATTTTACAAGATGATATCTTCGCTGATCTGAGTTACCTTTCCAGAGGAAATTATAACACGTTTTCCTTTGTTAAAATAATTGAAAAGTACTTACGCAAGTGTTTCTCATCACCTAGGTGCCCAAGGGGTGAGAAAGTGCCTAATGTGGACCCTAGTCATTTAATTTGTGAGAGACAAATTAAAAGGTGACTTTTTGGACTTAGGGAAAGTGGGTAACTTAAGTGATTTAATTTACACCCTTGATTTCATCTAATCTCAACTGTCGGATGAGATGACTCTTCACCTTTCCTCATGAGGTTGATTAGGGTAGGAGGGCGCACCCATTCTTGGGTTGTTCAATTTTTTGAGAGAGATCTGAGAAAGGAGAAGTCGAGCAGACTTGAGGAGGAGCTTTTTGCTGTTAAGAGCACGCATTCCAAGGCTAGCATTGGCATGCAAATCGAGGAGAGTACAGCATTAATTGCAGGCCGTATTGTACGGATTTGGGAGGCCATACAGCTTGAAAGTTGGCACAGAAATAGAGGCAAGGTACAACATTGAAGGAGCACCAGACTATGGATTTTTGAGGAGGCTGTACAGTAAAAAAAGCACAGAAATCGAGGAGAAAGGTACAGCAAGAGGAACAGGCTGTAGTGTACAGATTTTAGCAGTCTGTACTGCTGTTTATTGCTGCACAGAAATCGAGAAATTTGCTGTGTTTTTTTTTCTGAATTTTGGCACAGTTCCCAAGGCAGCGTACATGCATTTATTGCACAGATTTGTGCTGTTACAGTTTGGCACAATTTTCAAGGTGGCCGTACAGTCAAGGGGCACAGAAATCAAGGAGCTGACCTGTGCATTTATATAGGAAATTCTGTTACAAATTTCGAGGAGTTTTGCTCAGTATTTTGAAAACAAAGCTTGGCATGGTTTTCAAGATGAGTCTGTATTAAATTTATGAAATTATTGATTGCTGTAAAAGATTTCCTCACACCTTTGAAATAATAAAAATTCCCTCTCTCACTGGTTTTCCCCTTGTGGGTTTTTCCAGGGTCGCTGTTAGACCAAAAATCTGTGTAAATTTTCTGAATATAGTGCTGCTGATATGATTTTATTTCTGCATTAAATATTGTTCAGAATCCTCGTGTTTCAGTTCTGAAAAGTTGTTTATATGCTGAGTTTATTTGACTGTCATAAAACTGAGTTTGGGCATTAAACATTGGCTGAAAATCAGCGACTTGAAACTGGGTGGGGTCTGAAATTTTACATGGTATTAGCGCTGAGTTAAAGAGAGACAGATTTATATGAGCAAGTCAGAAAAGAGGGACAGCAGTCAGTTCACTGGACATAAATATGAATTTTTCATTTTCAGCAGAAAATGGTCAATGGCTACTAGTTTGAGGGTTGAGGACAGACTTGATGGGGCAGTGAACTTTGGTGCTTGGAAGAAGAGGATGATCTTACTGATGCAAGAAAGTGAGTTATGGGATATTGTTGAGAACTCCACAACAAATCTTGTGAATGTACTCACAGATGCAACTCTTCTAGCAGCATACACCAAGAAGAGTATCAAGGCCAAGAGAATTATCTTTGATGCCATCAAGGACCATTTGATTTCTCACGTGACAGGGAAGGTAAATGCCTACGAGATGTGGGAGTCCTTAACGAAGTTGTAGCAGAGTACAAATGAGAACTAGAAGATGGTTTTGAGGGAAAAACTGAAGAGCATTAAAATGACCAAGGTTGAAAATGTGGTCACATATCTTACCAGGTTGACACATGTGAGAGATGAGCTTGGAGCTGTGGGGGAGGCCATTGTTGACAGTGAACTTGTGAGGACATCATTGAATGGAGTTTCCAAACAATGGGCTGTTTTTGTTAAGAGCATTATGGCTAGGGAGAACCTTCCCAAGTGGGAATGTCTTTGGGATGACTTTGTTTAGGAGGAGACTCGGAGAGGTTATGTGCATGGCAATTCATCTACAGGTCATGATGGGGAGAATGTGGCTCTTGCTGCCAACAAGAAGAAGAAATTCGAAAGGGGTCCTGAGGGAGGAAACAAACTGAAGGGTGAAGGCAAGAAGGATATGAGCAAAGTCAAGTGCTTTGCATGTCACAAGTTTGGGCACTATGCAGGACAATGTCTGAACAAGAAGAAGTAGACAACAACTTCAACAACGATGGAGGAGTTCTTTGCCAAATTTGATAAGGAGTTTTCCTTAGTAGTATGTCTTTTCACTAGGACCACTCATTCCAGTGTGTCGTATATTGACAGTGGTGCCTCCTGCCATATGGTAGGTGTTCGTGAGCACTTGATAGATCTTACTCAGATTGGTGATCTTGAGGTAGTTCTTGGAGATGACCGGGTGGTCGAGGCAATTGGTAGTGGGCCAGTATCTTTTCAAAGGGAGTCTCTACCTCCCATGTTGTTGAGAGAGGTCCTATATGTTCCTGGCTTGAAGAAGAACTTGGTTTCAGTTTTTTCTATTGAGAGGGGTTATGAGGTGTTGTTCCATGATGGACAGGTGCTCCTATTGCCCAAGGGGTCCAATATCACTTCGGCCAAAGTGATTGGGACTCGACATGAGAAGTTGTACCAGCTCATGTTCTAGCCAGTGAGTGCATTATGTTATTCTATCGGCAGTAGCAATCTTGTGAGCTATGGCACAGGAGGATGGCTCATTTGCATCATGGGGCTCTAAGTATATTGAGGGAGATTGTGATTGGAGTTCTAGATTTCAGTACAGAGCACCAGGAGTTGTGCAAGGGGTGTGCTTTGGGAAAGTACACCAAGACTTCTTTTCCAAGCAGTGAAAGTAGAGCAACAAGTATCCTTGATCTTATTCATTTGATGTATGTGGCTCGATGTCTTCGACATCTTTGACTGGTTGTTTATACTATGTCGTATTCATTGATGACTTTTCACGAAAGTCTTAGATTTTCTTCATGAAGACCAAAGGATAGGTCTTCAATCGGTTCCAAGAGTGGGAAGAACTAGATTGGGAAGAAAATAAGAGTTCTGAGGACAGACAATGGGGGTGAGTATACCTCTAAGGAGTTCATGGACTTTTGTGCAGGAGAGGGAATCATGAGAGAGTTGACTGTTCCTTATAACTTACAGCAGAATGGGGTTGCTGAGAGAAAAAACAGGGCCATAGTTGGGGCTGCGAGAGCCATGTTACATGATCAGGGATTGCCACTTTTTCTTTGCGTCGAGGCATGCTACACTGCAGTTTATCTGCACAACAAGAGTCCACACAGAACAATGGGGAGTATGATTCTTGAGGAGGCTTTCTCTGGGAAGAGGCCTGAGGTGGGGCACTTTAAGAGTTTTGGGTGCCTTACATATTCACATGTCCCTTCTGAGAAGAGGACAAAGCTAGAACCCACAACAGAGAAGGGAATCTTTGTTGGGTATAGCGAGACTTCAAAGGCTTTCCGCATATACATCACTTCCTTGAGGAAGATAATTTTGAGAAGGGATGTGAGATTTTAGGAGGATGGAGCCTTTAGGAAGTCATGAGGGACAGAGAGCGTTGAGCAGTCATCACCTCAGATTCAGGTGAGTGCACAACAAACTTCAGTGACACAGAGTTTGGGACCACCAGTTTTGGTGACGACTGGTCCACAGGTTACAGGGCCACATATGTCAGGATCACATGTTACTGGTCCACGGGTTTCATGATCGAGTTCTCCAGATTCTACTTCAGGGTCACAGTCTTCAGGTGATGGGGTTGAGCAGGGAGAGTCCCCTCGACGGGACACTACTTCATAGAGGAGGAAGCCCAAGTGGCACAAAAATCGAGTAGAAATTAAGAAGAGTTATGATAGGAGGGCAAGGAGAATGCTTCTTGGTTCTAGTAAGAAGAGTTATGATAGGAGGGCAAGGAAGAGGCTCTGGGTTTTCTTTATTTTGGATATTGTGATTCATGTATGTTGGGACAACATGAAATGGGCTTGATCCTTGGGCGTGCGCTCTTCATCAAACTATATTTTGAAAAAGCTTATGATTTTGTGGAGTTCCCTTATTAAAGGCATTTAATTGCTAGCGCTTGATGCTAGGTAATTAGTTAATGGATATTTTGTTGATGATTCATTCCTTACCATTCTTGAAGAAGAAGCCTTGTGGGATTACACTATGGAGTGTGTTTAGTCTTTTTGTTTTGCATTTGGTTCCAATATTCAGTGGGCCAAAACCCAATGTTGTAGGCAATACCAATGCCAAACTCTTGGATAGCTTGAAGGACAAATGGTTTTTGGATTGAGCTTGATTTGAAATTCAAGTTTCTTGGGACACACTTTGCTTTCCAAGCTTCGTCTAAAGAGATTTGGGAGGTGGTGGTCCAGACTCCATAGAGTTGAAAAGAAGATTGAAAAATTGATAACTAAACCTTTTTCTTTATGAACCAAATTTCGATTTGTACAAAAGTTCTTGCAACCAGATATGTTTATTACTCTTCATGCTAGTTCGCTTCCATGAAGTCTTATTATATGTTGGAAAATCCCTTGAGGAGTTTTCTTTGGATCTACAATTTTGGTTGCAAAGGTTTCCATAGAGTCAACTCGAATTTATGTTGTACTTGTAGAGATTAAGGGGTATGGGGATCTTGAAAAGTTGCATGCATGCCCAAGCCTTGTGTGCAAATTGAGTATTTAGATGTTGGAAGGAAGGGAGGATAGGAAGGTGCTTCAAAAATGTAATTTGCCAACTTAATTTTGTGCTTTGTTAGTGCTTGTTGTTAGAACAGGGTTACATGATTTGTGGTTGTATATTGGAATTGGCAAAATGATTGGGTGGAAGTACAACAATTGTCTTGAGTTTAGGAATTGTGGGCGAGAGTATATATATATATATTATAAATGCAAATAAAATATTTAGGAACAATTGTATGCAAATGTAAAATTCTACATTGTAATGATTTAGATACCTAATGATAAAGCCATAAACTAGTTATAAACATTCACATATAATTTTATATTGCAAAAGTGGAAAATATTATGTTTTAATATTCAGTTCAGTTTTCATGAATCATGACAAATATTATATATCAGAATATGACTTTTAGAAATGTCAAAATCACATCATGACTTTTGAGAGCAGATTTCATATTTATACATTTAAGTCAAAATTACTAAAAACCGAGCTTATCTTGAAAGCTCCAAGAGTCCAAAGTCTAGTAATCTTGTTGCCACTCCAAATCATAGACTCCAGAGTCTACATTCTCAAATGGAACATCATGTGATCATAAGAAGGCACCATCAACACTCTAATTAGAAGAATTAGTAGTAGCATGTTGCCCACCAACAAAAGAAGCAATAGAGCATCCCATAACTGACCCAAACGAGCCTTCGTCATCCTCAACATGAAAAGGATTGTTGGAAGAGGATCCTAATGAGAGGTCAACCAACTGCACTCAAGGATATCGACGTCCCCATATTCAGTGTTCACAATGTCAATTTTTACATGCACATATGTCTATGTCACTAATTTCAGATCTGAAAATTACTTCCTAGTGATCAAACAGTAAACCCTAGTTGTTATCACTGAGCAATTTTACACTGAAATTATTAACTGAAAATTATAGCAGCAGAAACAATCAAGATCAGAGGTGAACCATCAATGCACATGAGACACAAAATTTCACAGTGACAAAATCACTAAAAACTGAGGACAAACCTAGTCCTCTTCAGCGAATACAAAACCAGCAAAATACCCGGAAAATCCTCTGCCCACAAATCTGTTGCAGACACTTGTACTGCCTGCTGACGTCAACCATACTACAACTAATGTCAGTGGTATGGACAGACAAGAAAATCCACATGTGCAGACTGTACCTTCTCCTTCACATGTGCGGATTGTCACACGTGTGATTGTACGGATTGTCTGTACAGTTCTGTTCACACGTGTGGCTTGTACGGCTCCTTCGCACGTGCGACTATACTCCTTCCTCACATGTGCGACATGGTGCTTCTCTCTCCTCGTACGTGTGACTTCACACGTGTGGCCTCTCTTGGTTGTTACAGAAGCCTTCCTTGGCTGAAAACAGAAACAAAAATCCTCCAAGAAACCCTAGGCCAGATTTGTCACAATTGCAGAATTTCCCTTGTTGAAATTTCCAAGCTCCTAGCACAAGTGCACTCTCACTTATGCTAACTCCATAATGACACAATGAGATTTGTCACAATCTCCTCTCCTTATATAGGAGTCCAATGAGTGAGTGTAAGAACCCCTTCTAAACTCAACAATTAATTATAATATTTTGTTCTTCTTTGTGGGTGTTGTTGCTGTCCTAATACACACCTGGGGTAACGTGGAAGAAACTTTCAATCCACTTGGTGTGTCCTTGGGGGTAAGTTTCGAGTCAAGGTGTTGTCACCTGATCCTCAACTCCTCCGTCTAGGCCAACTCCTAGCGAAGCCAAGGGGGGTAGTCCCTATGAAAAATAATCTAAGGCTTTTCTAAACTAAGAAAGCAAAAGCACTTATTTTTAGGAGTTTATATTTTTGAAACACAAGATAATATCGGCACAACATAAGTTAATCAAAAAAGGATACCGCCTGTTGAAACCAACCATGAACATTCATCAATCATCACACAAAATAAAGATAATCTTTGCATCAATAGATAGAATGACAATTGATAAACATGAAAGACCAGTGCCAGATAAAATAATAAAATGTGATGTGATGAATGTGTCGCGTTAATTTTATCTTGAGTATTTTAATTAAGGGATTTGGGCAATTATTAGAAAAGTTTTGAGACAGTGAAGTGGGGATTAAAGTCGATGTCCCCACTCTTTGTGTGCAAAGTGTAATGTGGCCTCCTTGTGCGTTACACGCCAATCTTATAGACTTACCGACCGGGTGTGCCGCAGGTCCAACGAGGCGAGTTACCCCTTGACTTGACACACTCCACCCAGGGTAGAGGTCTTAGATGAATAATACCACATAGAGATTGTCTTAGTTATGCTAGCATGCACTGTTCAAATCGTTTCTAGGTCTCCGAAGCACTTGGACGTGACAACGGGCTTGCATATGAGATTTGAACAATTGGGGTTTATTCCAATAACTTTGCAAAAAAGGAAACTAGTAATAAGCAAACCTAGAACTTGCAGTTGATTTTAAAACTTCGAGTTAATGAGATGAGTTAATTTTAGCTTGTTTATGCATGAGAAACTAAATAAAACCAATGAAACGGAACACAACCCTGAAAAGCAAGAAAAAACAAAAGACACTAGTTTCCCCCCAGGGGCAGGGGAAACAACTAAAGACGAGCTTTGTGGCTCACTAACTTTATTACAAAATGAAACTACTTTTCTTTTTAGATACACTTGATCTTTATATTGGGAGATCAAGTGTTTACAAAGCGTTTTCAAGAAAGAAATTGAAATACAAAGCTCCCGGGAGCACCGGGAGGGTCTTGGAAGAGGCTAAACTTCAAAATTTCAGCAGCACCTCCTCTTGTACCTGTTATATCTGCGATAAAACAACAAACAATCAAATGCAAAAGATGATCAAAAACACTTTAAAAGTGTCTTTGGTCAACCCAAAAAATTTGTAATTAAATGCTAAGTTAAATTATGCTAAAACATGAAAAATAACTAAGGAGTGAGAGCTAGATAGCTAACCTCCTTAGGATCTTTTAGGCTAATTAGAAATCAACAAATAAAGCAACTTAGATTTGCAGATTTATACTTTAAAATTATGTAAATATTTGTCTACCACTAGTCTAAAAAATACTAGGAAATTAAAGGCTAACTAGAGACAAATTTGAGCTAGATCTAGGAAAGAGATAAAATGCTTTTTAACCAACTTCAGATCTAGCTTTTAGAGATGCATGCAACTGATATAGAACATATTTATCCTTTTAAGATTAGTTATAAGTCCTTGCATGCAACAAAAAACCAAAGAGAACGATAAATTTTTTATAGAAATTTGAGAGAGAATGGGAAAGAGATAATTTGAAACCAGGAACTTGGGCGATGGAGTCCAACTGATGTGTTGAAGAGGGGAATCCTTCCACTGGATGCAATTGAAGGTGCTGAAAATTCAAGCAAGAACCTTCCACTCCTCTAAAGTAGAGACCCTGCAAACTTAAAATACCCTTGCAAGCAAACCGTTAAAATATCCTACACATAAACCTTGAAAGCATGCAATTAAAACAATAACAACATGGATTCATAGATTGAAATGTGATAAAATAAGAATTAGCAAGACAAACTAGTTTACTAATACCTTATCAAATGAACAAGTAATAGTTGCAAGTTTACCATACTCAAAGCACCATTAAGGGAGAAGATCCTCCACACATTTGCACAAGACACCACACAGAGCTCCAAATTCTTTATTCCTTTAATGAAATAGCAATGATACAATACAATACTTCTTCCCATGAATTCTGACTAGTGAGGAAGGAGGGGTCGCCTTTCTTATATAGCTTTAGGGGTGACAATTCCTAGGTAGCTATGCGCTAGGGTTAGAGTTAGGGTTTAGGAAGAGCGTGGGTGATGAGGGAGTGGCGCACTAGTGAATGTGTAGATGCGCTAGGGATAAGTGTAGTGGATGTGGAGTGGTGGAAGGTGAAGGGGAGTGATGTGGAGTGAAGGCGAGTGATGTGAGGTGAGAGTGGGAGTGAAGGGTGAGTGATGGGGTAGTTAAGGAAGGTGTGGGCCATTGGGATATGTGCCCATGCTCTAGGAATGCGCCAACTAGGATGTGGGGTCGAGTTCCCACATTGGGATCTCCCCCTAAAGCCATGTCATCTCAATCAAGTCGACCCTACCTCAATTAAACTCGCCCAAGGCCTCCAGAGAACTGGGGACATAAAAAAACATGTATCTAATATGTTCCCCAGTTCTCCTAAAATCTAGGAGACTGATTTGTTTACCCTTTTTCATATTTTTCGAGAATTTTTGATTTTTTAGTGATAATAATCACTTTTTTGCCTCGAAAGATGGGAAATAGGGGTTTATATGATACTATGGACTGGAAAACGACTGTAAATAAGACATCTGACAATGTTTGATGCCATATTTTTACAATTTATTTACTCAGAATTAATAAATTCCATTTTTGCGGGAATTTAATTAATTCACTAAAAACTTAAAAAAACCTATTAAACCTAGCCGCAATCTTCAAATGACTCAATCAATATGTCCTAGTATGAGCTTATATACTTTTAGACACTAGACATTGGATTTTCCATGCCAAGACTTGATCGCCAACACATACTCTAGCTTTAGAGCTAGTCTTTTGAGTGAAAAAACTTAGAAATTATTAATCTCTCACTAAGGCAAGCAGAAAAAATAATTAGCAAGTAGAAAAAAACACTCCAAAGTATATTCTCACTCCTAGGTCTTAGGTGGCCAATAGCCTTTTACAATATCTCATACTTAGGACATTTATTACAATGGTGGAAATGCGGGAAAAATGGGTCTTTTGCAAGACCGGCTGAACTCTGAACTCTATCATATGAGTACTGATTGCTCATTCTTTGGCGGCTCTTCAGGAAATCCAGCTTGTGCAAACTGGTGGATAACAAGTGTGAAACCCCAACACAAGCCCACAAAGCCCATCGACAAGTCCATGAGGCCCTAGCCTCATCCCAAGGGCGTTTTCACTGAAACGAAGGTGTGTTTTGGTGCCAACAAAGATTCCCACATGCATGACACCATGGCCCCTTGTGGGAATGCCTCTCGATGCTACAAAAGCATCAACACACATTCCACAGCTTGAAGGTTCATTTCTACAATATTTGATGGAGAGATAATGCAAATATTTGATTGAATGTAAACATAATCTTTTGTCTTTGTTGATGCAAGTTTGTTTCTCTTTACGCAATGGATAAACCCATAAGTACACTAGTTTGTTTTTGCTCTTGAAGAGTCGACATCTTGTGAAAGAACTGAAGGCTAAAGTCTCTGCAATTCTGGAATTTTAGAACCATTATATGACCACCATGCAATGGGCTTAATAGTGCCCATTGCAAAGCACCACTTCCTTTGTCGTTACATTTCCAAAGCACCACTTCCTGTGCTAAACGCAGGAAACTTGTTCTTTAGCTCCAAGATATCCATAGGATGAAGGAATATCTTAGTAAATGTTGCCAAAGAAAGAATGTATATGATATTTGTTCTATCTACTGATAATTATATCATTTATGGTGCCTATTACCTCCCAAACCTGCACTTCAAATGTTACAGAGTCCTTTAACAAAGTGCAACCTTAGGGGCACTCAGAAAGATTTGCCAATGTCACTACAACAATACTTCCTCTTGCATTATGCTGGTACTTTTCTGGCACAAGCCGGGAAGCCCTAGAAAAGAAATTGTATTTTTAGAATATGATGGATGGTGAAACTTGCCAAGGCCAGTGCCTATCCAATTGGGCTATGGAGTTACGGAAGATTTAGAATAGGAGGGTTTGATAAGATGGAGAAGACATAATTTAGCCATCATAGATGTGCCATAATTACTCCAAAAGGGAATTTCAGAATATGCAAGAATAAACAAGACGCACTGTAACGACCATGAAATTACAGCAAACAATAATGTGCAACCAACAAATAAAGAAGGCAGCAACAGCCTCTATGAACAATAGAAATGACAGCAGCAAGATTTTTCAATAATTCATGATTACATCAAGGATTAGGAAGGGTTTCACAACCTCAACCCTAATATCTTCTTTTGGGACAAATCTACCCATCTATAAAGATTATTCCAGCAGCCAACCCTAATATTCCATGAAAAGAATAAAGAGATGAAGAAACCTCAACTTTAACCAGTGCCCTTCTTCCAACTTGAACTCTACTATCTGTCTCATCTCTTCCATTCAAGGCAACCATTCTTGCAAGAAACTGGTTAAATTTCCTCCGGGCTTCTGCAACAATCAAGTGAATTTGATGCCCCTTTCCTGAGCCTGTTAGAGCATGCTTTCTGTGCTCACTTTCTTCCTTGGCTAACTGTGCATCGTCATGGTCTTTTTGAAACTCTGGCACATCCTTTAGGCTGATAGACATACAACTCAATGGTTTGGAATCCAAAGCAAGTTGGCTTTAACTCTTGTATATGACCCTGTAAAATTTTTCTTTTCACTTGCTGCAATTCCATATGCTATTTCCACCTGAGTTTTTCTCTTTCAAGTTTCTTCCCTATCTTAGTGACATAATTCTAGGGAACTTAGTGTCCCTTTCTTGAAGCTGGTAGAGCAGGCTTGCTTCCTTTTCTTTCTCAGCGTTACTGTGCCTCATCATGGTCCTTCGTGATCTTTGTGCCTTACTTCCAGAGAAGAGAATTGATGGGATACTTCTGCTCATTTTGTTCACCACCACCTATCCCACCACAAGTTCGAGGACCAGAGCTTTTCTGAGCTGATAGAAGAAATGAGGCTTTTTTTTCTTACTGTTCAGTGTTCTGTCTGGAAAAAATGTCTTTCTCAGTTCTGCCCTTTGAATATGCTCTCCGAAGATGGTGAATGATAATGTTGTTCTACAAAGTATGCCCACTCTAGTATGCCCTCCAAATCTGGTCTACAAAGTATGAAAGTGCATAATGAGAGGATTAAGGTTTTTGTTTGACTTTTGATAGAGTTGGAGAAAAAATAGGGAGACCATGAACACATTTAATGCAGGGAGGCTGTATGGACTCTCTTTTCCTTTACCTCAAAAAATGCAGGAGCCATTTTCTGTAGAATGGAATGGTTCTATGGTTCCTGAGTTGCTTGAAATGGATCTGGTAGCAAACATTACTGGATCCTGTAGATTCTGGTGCGGATCAGCAAATCTGCGATTTTGATCTGCACTGAAAAGTTAAAACCAGTTTGCCATTTTAGGGTGGTGAATTAGGTATCTTTTGTTCAGAGCTGTTGTTAGTTGGTACGCATCACTTTTCCTTTAGATACATGTCTCAAATTGTTAAGTGGATCTGGCAGCAAATATTGCTGGATACTGGAGATTCCTGTACAGATCAGTGAATCTGTGATTCTGAACTGCACCAAAAACTAGTTTGCCATCCCAGGGTGGCGAATCCGGTAATGCTGGTCAAGACCTGTTGTTAGTTCGTATGCATCATTTCCCTTAAGGTGCATGCCTCTCATAAATCTCCAAGATGCCAATCTTCCTGTGTTGCAAGTTAATGCTACACTATAATTTTTTTGGAGGGTTTTAGGTAACTGAGCAATAACCATAAGAACAGTAGCAGGGTTTTAGGTAACTGAGCAATAACCATAAGAGCAGTAGCAGGGTTTTAGGTAACTGAGCAATAACCATAAGAGCAGTAGCATATTGCTGGCGGTTTGCCAAATGTCTGGAAAGAACAATACCATAAATTTTTGGTTAAKTGCCAATGGAATTTATTTTTAATTAAAGTTTAAAACCTTTTTATTTCTAATGATTGCTTGTTTCTCATCTTCTGATGCAGATTCTATGTATGATGGTAAAAATATAGAAGCTGTCAAGGATATCCCTCATTCATCACAAAGGTAATTTACTCCAGTGACGAGCATTAATCATTTTATAGCTTCCATTTTATCTTCTTATTATTTGGTATCTTTATTGCTGCCTTTGCATTGTTCTCTGGAGTAATGAAGGGAATAGGCAGAGAATGCACATATGATATCTCAAAAAGATTCTTAAAGCAAATGCCTTTATGCCCTTATGTCAACCAAAATTTTAAATGATGGGTTTTTAGTATTTACTTTGATTTAATTTTGAACCACAAAATGTTGTATTTAAAGCAGAGCAAATTACTTCAATTCCAATTGGATTGCAGTATTTTAGTCCCGTTGGGCAAGCTATCTACCCAGAATTTCTATTTGTAGATCAAAGATTAACATTTACTTGTACATAAATTTGAAAAATCCAAATGTTCTGGATGGTAAAGGAATATTGATCAGTGATATATATTAATTGTGCTCCACCTTATGCAAGTCAACTGTCCAGAATTTAATCTGCAGAGGCATCTTATAATGAAAAAGTTATTATTAATAATTTTTATATTTTTTAAAAATTAATTCGGGTGAAAACATTTCAGACAGACTCTTAAGCCAAATCTTAGTTTAGTGGAGTGCATTTTAGCAGTTTCAAGTTGTAGGTAACTCCCATCCTTGGATTTCTTGCCTTGGAAAATTTTCTGATTTTTTTTCAATGAAATACACATCGCAAGAAACCTTTGCATTACTTCTCGTCATTTCGAGGATGGTACAAGAGGTAAACCAGCCGGTTGCGTTTTTGACAACTTGACCCATAGGGGACATTGATTGAGGCCCAATAATATCTACAGAGGCAGCCAGCCTAGGGACTTGACCCCGTGACCTCCTGCTTGTAATCCACAGCACCCAACCACTCGAGCTAACCCACTGGGCTTGGAAAATTCAGTGTTCCATGGGGACATGTCCCCCAGGGTGGGGTGCATGCCCCCCACGTTTCCCACGCATCCGGAACGGGGGTGCTCGTGGGGAAATGGTTCCCCATGTCCTCGTTTTGGGGAAACTCGGGGAGACGCAGGGGGTGCGTTTCCCCAGTGTGAGGGGTGTGTTTCCCCAAAAGGGGTGCTTCTGGACGCACAATATTTTACTATAGCTGTTTCATTTATGATTTATGAATCAATGTATTCCATTACTGAATCATAATCTGAATCAATGTATTTCATCACTGAATCTGAAATCATAATATGAATCATGTTTATTATTTATATCATTTACAAATTTGAATTTAGTACTAGTTTACTGTTTACTATTTAGTATGCACAATGATGAATTTAGTGATTTACATGGG
>ML784355.1:98993-112607 GCA_009831015.1 Picea engelmannii
GGGAAGCAAGAAGTAACCCTAAAGCATTGAATATAACCCTAGAAGACAAGTCGGTTCAAGGAAATAATTAATATCAAGTATTTAGTCTCCAGAATGAGAAGTCGGCCCAGACAGCTTAGGAAACAGTGTAAATACAAGTAGCCAGACCTCATTTTATACACACTGCTCAGAATTGCAGCTGGGAACAAGTGCACACTGCAGGAACTGGGCTAGTGCGCAAGTCTGGGGAGTAGTTTTAGCCGACAGCTGCCGCAATCTGGTTTCCTGGTTTAGGCTCGGACTTTCTGTTGGTTATGGTTGGACTTTCTGATCAGTCTTGGTTATCTTTATGCATTAGCTTTGGTTGGCTATTGGTTTGCTTCCAGAATCATTCTTTGTGAAGGTTTTTGCTTGGGGGTGGCTTCGGCCTATGGTTGGGTGACAATATTGCTATATTGTCTATGGTTAAATGAGCACATCCATTATTTTCTAACAGGTTATGGGCCCACACTATCTTCGGACAGTCTAACTGCTGGAAGATAGATTGGGAGGATTTGGTCAATTACAGTTGCAGTTGCAGCCAATTTTTGCTGCAACAACGAAACCCTAACCCTCTTGTTGAGGCACCTTAAGTGAAGAGATTGACCTAATTTCTGGATAGCCTAGTGCGCCTTAGCCTAGCACATCTCTTGGTACTCTCAGCAAGCTAAGACGTCAAGTTTGAGTTTTTGGTCAAAATCAAGGGTTGACCAGGTCAAAGCAATTATGACTTACTCTATGAAGTTAGAAAACAAGTTAGAAGGGGCTTCTAACTTCAAAGCATGGAAGACACGGATTGACCTCATCCTTGCCAAGAATAAAGTGTTGTATATCGTGAAAGGAAAGATCGTGGAACCACAGTTCGAAGTAGGAAAAGAGAAGGAACCTCAGAACGTTGCAGTTTTGGAGAAGTTCAAAGACAGCGACATCAATGCCATGAGTATCATAATGGACTCTATGAAAGACCACCTGATACCCTACATCTCCCATCTTGACTTATCTAAGAAGATGTACGATGCCCTAACAAACCTCTTCTCAGTCAAAAACATTGGACAAGTAATGAGTCTGAAGAATGAGCTCCGTGACATGAAAATGAATGATGACGACAACATAACATCATACTTTGTGAGAATCTCTCAGTTAAGAGATCAACTACAAGCTATTGAAGAGATCATTTCCGAGAAGGAATTGGTAAATATAGTACTCAATGGTCTTCCCAAGACATGGGATGCATTTGCCGCAAGCATGAACACAAGGAATGAGTATCCTACATTTGAAGAACTTTGGACTTGCTGTGCACAAGAAGAATCAAGGATTAGTGCAAAAGAGAAACCCCAAAAGTAATACGATGATCATGCCTTCACAACAAGGTTCAAGAATTTTAGGAATAAAAAGAAGTTTGGCTCAAGGAAGAAACTAAATCAAGAGAAAGATATGTCAAAAATACAATGCTTCAACTGTCGAAAATATGGTCACTACAAGAATCATTGTCTCGAGTTAAAGAAAAGGAAGGAAACACACGAAGCATTGGTTGTTGAAGAAAGGGAACCCTCAAAGAAGACCAAGCAGGATAAAACAAACTTCTTCTAAGACAAGGTAACAATATTCTTCATAATTCTTGTACATACCATGTTTACATAGTTTCTTAGAAGATAAGATGTTCAAAGAGAAACAATACCTATGGAAGAACAACAAGATAAGGATTGCTATCACAACGACTACAAGTCAGGCAATACACATGAAAGGATGAAGTACATCAACAGCCCCGGGTAACAACTCATGTGGAAGCTATTAACATAAGTAACAACTGCAAGATAAGACGAAATCAAAATCAAACTTGAAGAAACCTGGAAGAAATAAAAACAGAAAGAAGTTGACAATCAAGAGGAAATTGGAAAAAGACTTGTGACACTTTGCAGAAGGCAATAAGGATGCAGATGGAAGCGTGGACTCTCTTAGATGGAGGGAGCCGATTATATAATTTCAAAAGAAGAGCATGCATTCATGCATGAAGTAAGGATTAGGAGGGAACCAGTCCTAAACAATATGATCCATTGAGGATTATGAAGTATCTATCCATGTTCCCATCAAAGGTAACAACCATGAAAAGCAGTACGTGTTCAATTTGACTTTAGAAGAAGTTTTCTTCGAAAATAAGCCTTAAAGTATCCCTAGTTGTCCATCCACATCCATGATCCTATGATGAAAGGAAGAAGTTGGAATCTTCAGGGCATGGAATCTATAGAAAACTCCATGGACCCAAGAGCTAAAGAGAAACATGAAGAAAAATCCAAGAGAGAAAGAAAAGCCAAAACAACCAGTCATTATATCGAGAATCACAGACTACCAGTTTGGTCTGAACCCTCTAGAAACAATCAAGCAGAGGAAATAGAAGTTGTGATAAAGAACAATGTATGTAAGACTTATGAATGGAAGCATTGCGAGATCCAGAACTAAAGGTTCTCCCAGATGGAGGGAGAATACTATGATGATAGTTTGTTCCAATAACCAGACATACCTGAGCCATTATATCTCCTGCAATATCCATGGGTTGGAGTTCACATTAGATGAATGTAAGGATTGTTCTCCTCAATAGAGTAATTGAACAAAGAAGCGTATGTAGAGCAACCTCAAGGTTTTGAGGTATACCAGAAAGAGACGCTTGTATGCAGATGGAAGAAGATCTTGTATGGATTCAAACAACTTGGTGCAGAGCCTCCAATGCACAACATAAGTGTGGTGAAAAACTTTCTATAACAAAGATATTGTATCAGAATGGTTACTCAGAAGTCCAAGTTGATGGATTGCTAATCCATGACAAACTCTCATGATGACATAAGAAGTGCCACTTGGATATGTTCCAGTTTGATCATTGCCATGATGTTATGAGCTAGCAGGAAAGAAAAGAGCTGAATCCAACTATGATATACTATAATGATCAGAGCTATATGAAGCCTTCAGAGAAAACTAGTCTTCCAGAAAGATCGAAGTACATTGAGATCAAGCATTACATTCTCCGTGATGAGGTCCAGAAAGGAGAAATGGTTCTCCAATATATCTCCACAGATGAGCAGATAAGCAGATATTTTGGTAAAGCCTCTGTCCAAGATGAAAGAGTTTGCGTACTCAAGAAAAAAAAAAAAGCTGGAGCTCGTGGAGACGACTTCCTTATTAAAAAGGGAAGAAATGACTCCCAGGTTGGGAGGGAGCACTGATGTGTTATTGATTTATGGACAATCATTTTTCAGTTCGAAAAATGGTCCAGGATGAGCAGTTCCTTTTCAGTTCGGAAAGTGGTTTGAGATTTCTCACGAACATGCATTTTCTAGTTCGAAAATTGGTCCAGATCGAACGATCATTTTCGTAATGAAAATGGTTCGATGGATTGTTGATGTACCATAGACAACGATTCCCCTTGTGGCCAGTGTGGGGGAATGGTCTAGGACAGTGTTTCTTCTTGGCAGTCACTCTCAGTAGTGGTCAAGAAGACTAGTACACCTCGTCGTACAATCATTCTTTCGAAGCTCACGGTTGTGAGCAGTTTCAAAGAATGGTCCGTTTTGGAGGTTGGTGCAGGGCAATCATTTCCTTAGGAAATGGTCTGGATAGTCATTCCCTAGGGCAGATTCATTCTCTCCAGGCTGCACTTTGTTTAGTGCTGGAGGAATGGCCCAGGTAGGTGAATGGTCCAGGTTCAACAATCATGGACAGACATTCCCTAGGGCAGACTCATTCTTTCCAGGTTGCACTTTGTTTAGTGTCGGAGGAATGGCCCAGATAGGTGAATGGTCCATGCTCAGAAATCATGACAATTATTCTTCTATGCTTGAGAAGAATAGTCCAGTAGCTCATGAGTGATGTTTTACTAAGGGAAGATGCTCTTCCAGATCTCACAGATGTGAGTGGAAGAATGGACTAGATGATTCAATTTATATCATGATATTGTTCTTCTGTGCAGGTTGATATCAGATGATATGATTGCTATGGAGACTGTATGTCTCTGGACAATAGATGTATGCTACTGTGGTGGATGTGTTCCACTGGTTGTGACTATGTGTCACTGATTAAGTAGCTGTGTGCTACTTGGTGTGGTAGTGTACCACTGGATTGTAGTTGTGTACTACTATGGATAGACACAGTTGTGTTCTATTGAATGACATTGTTATGATTTCCTTGTAGACTATCAGTAGTGTTGAAAATGATTATCAACGAGATGGATGATCAATGTACTGATGGACAGAGATTCTCCAGACGCAAAATGGTCCAGGACATTTATTCTTCTAGGACATATGCCCGGATTAGAAGAATGGTTTTTGTATCACTCCTTGGAGTGAGTGACTTGTTCAACATCATGTCTGATTACTCAGATGGAGTATGGTTTCGAGAGATGATGCAGTTGATGTTGTTAGATGAAACTGATAGTGATGATGGTGCTCGTGATCTAATCATGAGATAGTCTATATGACTATGATGATGCTATTGGTTGAATGGTATCTTTGTGCTCAAGACCATTGCCTTCAATACCTTCCTAGCTAGGAGGGAGTGTTGATATTATGGTAGCTGCGGGAGGTATTTACCTCCATGTGTAACCCTGAAGAGAATAGAATATTCTGGGAAGCAAGAAGTAACCCTAAAGCATTTGAATTTATGAATCAACTTTGCCTTCAACTTTTATTTATGATTTATGAATCAATGTATTTCGTTACTGAATTTGAATTTGAATTTTGAATAATCTTTAATCATTTATATCATTTACAAATTTGAATTTTCAATTTACTAATTTAGTATTTAATATTTCAGTGATGAATTTGCAAGGGATGAATTGTTATTGTTGAGATTTTATCAATATTATTTTTATTTTTAAAATTTTATATTTATATTTTTTATATTATATAAGCGACGTCCCCCCGTCCCCCATTTCCCTAAAATCCCTAAAATTTGTGAGTACTTCCACACGCCCCCCGTGTGCGTCCTCTCCCCACCCACGTCCCCCCATCTCGGAGTCTTGGTGGAACATTGGAATGAACTTGTTAGGGTTGCCCTGAAATTTGGAGAATTTTGAATTTCTTCCTCGAAATTTGCTGAACGAGGTGACTTAGGTGATAACCATCAAAACATGTTCTGAAAATATTATATTTAAAATGCTCACAAGGGTTCTATTTTTATCAATAGTATGCTGAAACTAGTAGATTACGAATGGAAACTAATAGAGTATTCTAGTATATTCACTGATGCCCTTAAATAAATTCATTAAGCTATCAGACATGGAAGATATCGTACATAGAATAAGATATTATATACAATGATATCGTTGGGAGAATCTATCAGGGATATATTTGTGAAATTGATGTCTCCAATGAAGGTACACCGTTTTACACAAACTTATGTCTTTAGGTATAATTGTTTCTATATCAATGCTGGAAATTGGACAGAGCAAAACTCTGTTGATTTCTGTTTGATATAATTTCATATAGTTTTGTTGATTCCTGTTTGATATAATTGCAGATAGTTTTATGAAAAACATTAATGGGATTTTACAATTTTGCTGGTTTAATATAACAGTAAAACATCAACATCTTCAGTAGAATTCAGTTCAAAGAAATGTCTAGTTATTTGAAAAAATAGTTCATAGGTTGCCTAAATATTTTGATTAATAAACAGGCAAAGGTTAACATTTCTCTTTTTGATTTCGCGATGATCTCTTTTGATCAGAAAATATTCACTTACCAATAACAGTCAATCCATCTGGCATCGGTATTTAAAAGAAATGATTGCCAATTCTGTATGTTCTTTTCATCCTGTTTTCCATCATATGCAAAATGATTTTACTTCCGAATTGTTATGATGTCTCAATTTAAATTTTGAGATGAGAATTTGTGAAACTTGATTTTAGTAGTACTAGAAGGAAATAGTGAGGTTCCACTTCTGTAATATGGCGTTTTCTAGTGGACTATGAAGAGGTTAATGTGTTTGTGTTGTTCAGGATGTGGGTCAATATGCTTGGATGTTTAGAATGCTTTTTATTGTCTTTAGAAAGTGTTGCTCAATCGTATAAGCAATTTCTCTCTACTTTTTCATTTATGGAAATATTCTTATGAAGTTCTACTGAATGATGTTTTGCTATTTTCCAGGCAAATTGGTAGGCACAGTTTAGATTATTCGTTTGGTGCTGCAGGCAACCGTAATTCAAAATCTGGGTATATGGGAACGTCTATGAACAAATCTTCAGCCAATAGCAGAGGGGTTTCTCTTCGACCCTCGCATGTTAATAATCCTGTTACTTCCAACTATCAAGGAAGATCATAAACAGGGCTTGTATATGGAAGCTTGTGCCTAGGGCATAGCTGCATGACATTTTTGGGCAGCCAATCACCCGTAGTCTAGACTTGAATTTCCTTTTTAAAATACGATTTTATATTAATATTGGAATGGAAAAGCGGCAGACTGGTTTTGGCTTTCAGATCTTCTGGGATTTTTTCTCTTTATTTCTATGTGAACACCCGGGCAGCAGTATTTTAGTCATTTCAAAAGTTTATGCTGTCTTTGTAGCTTGTTTTTGCTTTCGTTTTCATATACTTTTTCTACTGCCAAATCCAAGATCTATGGCAAATTTACATTATTTTAGTGGAGGGTCACACTTCCGAGACATCTATAAATCAAAAGATTTTAGTCCAGATTGTCGAATGCAATTTAACATTTTTATATGCATTTTACTTCAAATATATAGAATGCGCTTCATCTTTACTGTATTTACTGTAAAGCTTGATGTTGTGCCAAACATTGATTTGTAACGTTTTTGTACACGGTTCAATTCACTAGTATGATGAGGAAACACGGACTAGTATGATGTGTTCAAGTCATCCAAAAGAGGATTTTGAAAAGACAAGGCAGGGATAATCAATATTAGGGATAACGTGATCAAGATTAATTGATTGGGAAAGGGATTTTGCAAATGGGACAAACGGTGGTAGGGAAGAAGAGTAGGGCAATGCAGGAAAAGGAAAATACCTAGCAAGAAAGCTTAGGGATAAGGAGTTCAAGCTTCTTAATAGAGAAGCTATTGGTAGATCAAAGAATAGTGTAAGAGGCATTATTTGTAGAGGTGGGTGGGGCAATGCAGGGAAAGGAAAATAACACCAAGAATGTTAGGGATAAGGAGTTTCATTAGAGAAGCTGTTGGTGGAGCAAAGAATAATGTAAGAGGTGGGTTAGTCTTTGGAGACTCGTGGAAAGTTACTTAGGAGCTCTAGACATTGTTGTAGTGGGATTTTCTGGAAATGAACTGTGTTGAAGTTGAAAATTTTCAACCCAGTTCATTTCCAGAATATCCCACCATAATTATGACTCACTGTACAAACCTTCATCCTCAAACTAGACATAGTAATATCAAATGGATTGAAGCTTTGACAGCACGAGCCAAAAGGAAAATATGAAAATAGACGTCTTAGCAACTCAAATTAACAAAGGAAACAAGATGGATGCTACTAATGGGTTAGGGGTTTTCAATGTATATGGACATGGTTTATTTCCATAGCCAGGTTTTAGATTTTCTCTTGACAGTTGGCTGTGTTTGGAAAAAGTACTGAGAAACTTCTTGTGGGTTAACAACTATGGGGAGAAGGGCTTCCATATGGTTAATTGAGATTGGTGTTGTACCCCAAGGGATTGGGAGACCTGGGCATTATGAGAATGAGGATCCAAACTCGCTTCATGGTAAGATCTTCCTGAAAAAAGAGAGTTGTACCATACACATAGCATTTTCTCAGTGTCTTCCCACACTATCAACTCCCTCAATAAATGCTTTATGACTATCCCATCTTAATAGCAGCATCAAATCAGGGATGTAAAGCCCACTACATTAGAGAAAGGATATAGTTGGTTACTGGGTGAATCACTCAAGGATTGGCCAGTTCCTATCTGGAAGGTTGTAATTTCCTAACTGCTGCAGTTTATACTCTTGTTAATAGTTTAGTACATTCTCTGTTACTATGATGGGTTCCCTAACCGAGGTGACATACATTGAGTAGAATGCTCCCCATGGGTCAAAACCTTCATCTCCCCATGCTGGATCCACTGGTTGTATTTTTCCAGTTAGTACAGTGAACTGGCCATTCTATTCCTACAGATTTTGATGTTTGGGTATGCAATTCGCCTACTTGCCGTAAAATACAGCAGATTTCGGAAGGGGGAGAAGCCCACGACCCAATGAGGCATGGTAAAGTTTTCTTGAGAAACAACATAACATTACATTGTTCGCTCGATGGCAAATAAATTCTTTCATGGTCACCTTTCTTCACTAAACCCTCGTTACTACCCTTGCTTCCTTTAAGATTAAAGGAACTTTTGTTCTATGGAGCCTCTGGAAGGTTTGGGGGGCCATACAATATATATATATATATATATATATATATATATATTTGTATTGGAGATATCTTTTTCCTAGAATTATTCTATCCTTTAATAATCATTGCATATGGTGGTCCCCTCTCGTTGAGATTAGAGGTAAATTGCAGTGTGAAGATCCTTGGGTCTTGGCCCTATGGTTATTTAAAAAAGGCATTGGTGTGGTGAGTGATCTCTTTTACAATCATGGAAGAGATTAGCTACCTGGGCCAAGAACTACTTTTGGAATGGCCAATCTAGACGGTCTCGTTTTGACAGAGCCCAATATAATTCTTGATCTCTCAAATTAGGGTTGTGGTCTCTTTGACCCTAGTGGCAAGATAGGAAACGGGGTAGAACAAAAGCTTTCACCAAAGTATAAGCTCACACAGGTTTATAGGTGGCTTTGCTCCAAGTCAACATCGACCATTGCACATAGTGGCGCCCTCCTTGAAATCAGTAGTAAACCTTTGGTTGGTTGAAGGTCCCTGGTTCTTAGCCCTACGGTTTTAGAAATGTGGTCTCAAGCAACTACCAACAATCTCTTTTGCAGGTGGGTGAGAGGCTAGTTACTTTGGCTAGAGCGAAAGACTAAATTTGGGTTAGCCAATTTAGATAGGGTTCTCTTGAAAGTTCAAATTTGTCCTTGATGAACATGACCTCAAATTAAGGTTGTAGTCTCTTTGAGCTCGATGGCGAGATTGGAAATATGATAGAACAAAAGCTTTTACCAAGTATAAGAAGGTTATAGGCTATGGGTGGCTTTGCATATGAACAAACTTTGGAGGCTCAAATACCAACACAAGGCATGGCTTTTTTTTGGTCGCGAAGCCTTTGGAAGCCAACATCAGAGTCTAGGAAAACTATCTGTTTGGTTTATAAATATACGRGTGTTTCAGATAAAACTATCATATCTGGTGAGCAAAACTCTCGTTGCCTTCACTGTGGTCCTGCTGAAACCTGAATCCCTTGTTTTGGTTCTGCCCCTTAGCTGAGTCTGCTTAGGTTTTGTGTCGCGAGTCTTAGTGTGGTCAATTACTCTCCACTACGATGTGTGGGAGATCTACTCTATTAGGAGGATTATCTCCCCTGGGTTTATTATCAATATGCTTAGATGCTTGTCTTTGTGGAAACTCTTTTTAATTTTTATGGAAGAAACTTAGGTTGTCGAGTCTCTGTGTGGTCAATTACTCTCCACTACGATGTATGGGAGATCTACTCTATTAGAAACGCAATAAAGTGATGTTTAATAAGAAAGAGCCTCCTTGATTATTCACATTGTATGGAAGTGCATAGATTTGTGTGAGGTCATTGTAGATAATTGTATGGGTTTTGAAGACCCTTGTGGAAATGAACCAATGAACCATTTGCAGTGGCTTTGGCTTTTTGGAATAACCTCCCTGCAATATTAGTTGAGAGCTGTAGTTGTAGAGAAGGGAGACTTTCCATGTCATCACGTTGTCAATTTGTCTATTAGTGTGAGAACGATGTTAACAGTGACCATTGGCCTCCAGCCCCCTTTTAGGAGTCTCACCTTTGTTATTAAGCATATTTGAGGCAAATAAGTCCATTGAACTTGACAATGATGGTTGGGATCCCATTATTATATATCCTACTACCATTCTTTGGCAGTGGGGCCCCATTGGCTGACTATTATTTGTTGCAGGCTATACTCTTGCCAATAGTCGTAAGCTTTTCATGTGTTTATGCTCAGGCATAAGGCCTTGTTTTATTGGACATTGTTATTTGATGCTTTGGTTTGCATTTCATGTACTTAATGGGTGTTTTGGTATCAGGGCATGTTGATTTGGATTTGGATAATGTTTTTGAATGCCTGTTAATGCTAGTGGTGGTAATGTGTGAGACTCATCTTTTTGTTTTTGTTTTATTGGACATTGTTATTTGATGTTTTGGTTTGCATTTTATGTACCTAATGGGTGTTTTTGTGTGTTTTTGGCAGTAGGGCATTTTGATTTGAATTTGGATAATGTATTTGAATGCGTGATAATGTTAGTGGTGGTAGTGTGTGAGATTCTTTTTGTTTTGTTTTGTTGTTTTCCTTTCCTGGAAGGTGGAAAAACTTATCATAACTTTAGTTATCAACTAATAGTGAGGACAATCATTACTAGTGGTTTGTTTGGGGTAAAAGTGAGGACAATCATTACTAGTGGTTTGTTTGGGGTAAAGTTCCATTCCTGCAGGGTGGATCTTGGGTGTGAAAATCATTTTTTTGGTATAAAAATAATGTAAAAAATATTATTTTAATATTTAAATGAAGATTTTATCTTAAAACATAAGATGTGTCAATTCAAGTTGGTAGGTTGGTAGTGAGTGTATTTGGGAAAAGTGAGGTGTATAGCATACCTACAAGGGTGGCATATGCTAATATTTCGTGAAAACGATGGCCGAGTCATTATGTTTGTGCGATGGATGTGTTTCTTCTTGTTTTATGTTATAAACAATGGCCTATAAAAGGAATGAAATATACAATTGTATTTATGTACTTTTGGGGAGTTAAAATTGAAATATAGGGTTGTATATTTTATAGTCGGAGTTGAAAATGAAATTTATATTTGATATTTTTTTATGTTTTATCAGTGGTTTAAAAAGAAGAAGATGATGATGGTTATTGATTACTTTGATTAATTCTAAGTTATTAGACCTTGTGAAGATTGACAAGGAGTTAATTGATTTGTTTTCACTAGTTGATAAGTTGTGGAGATTGATGGGTTACAATATTATGAAATTGAAACTAATGTGTTCAAAGGTATGACAATGTAAAGTGTTTTTCATCCTCCACTTTTTTCGTATCTTAAAGATTATATGTTTTTTCCCACAATGTATAGTGCCTTGCCTTTTTGTGCATCTACATTAGTCCTACATATTACTAGAGGTGCCCCTTGCATTTGTTCTAGATGTAATATACACATCCATCAGAGAGAGTGGGTTCAACATACTAGAAGCTACGAAAATCTTTAGGTGGAGTGCATTAGAACTAGTGATGCATGAGGAATGAAGCTTTGACATTTATCTCTTGGACTTTTACAGGTTGCATCTTTTTCTTCGTCTTGGTGGATTGCGCTTATGCATATGTATGATTGATGATCGCTGTAGTCTAAATGTTCTATGCTTTTGCTCTTTTTCAGTGTTATTATCTGTTTAATTTTGTTTGAAATTCGTCATGAAATTGTTGGATCTGCAAGCTTGAGTAGTTAAGTCTATTTAATCTGAGTGCTCCATGGGTTTTTTAGGATGCTAAATCCATTTATGCATTCAAAAATGCAATTTAAACTACAAAAAATTGCGATTTTCCCCAAATTTACCTCACCGACTGTCTAAACATAGAATGCTTAAACAACTTTGTTGATCATTAAATAAACTCCAAAAAAACACATAATGGGCTTAATAATTCCAAAACATTTGCAATAGCAATTGTATGGTATAAAACACTTGAAACATACATGTTGCATATGCACATCGACAATATGCATGAGTCTCCACTCTACATGTATATGCAAGACCAAAAATGAAGTTAATAACAAAATCTTATTCACACTATAACCTTAAGAGATAATGAGGGGTAGTACCATTAAAAATCATTAAAATCTACAAGGCGCATAAAGTAATAGTATGACTCTTTGGGCTTTCAATTATAGCGGTAATTATGGCCCCGAAGTGTTGAAGGCAACCACATGTTCCAGAGATTGGAATTTCGATAGAACAAACCATATTGACTTCTCAGAGAAATGACCATTGTATTTAAACACTAGGTTGCGGGTCAAATCCAAAATTATAATATAAACAAAGAGTATGACCAGGAAAGGATGTTGGAGCAAAAACAAAAGCAATATCACGACCTTTTGTTTAACACTGATGAGAGAAGAGATCCCCTAGACATTATGAAAGAAGTGCAAAAGATCACATTATTGGAATTCATAGGGCAGGATGGAGGTCAGGGAATGGAAGCTTGGGTGGTAGGTGTGAAAAGGCCATTCAATGTTAAGGCATACAAAATTGTTGAGAAGGTACACATATCATTGAGTCTCTATAAAGGGGATGCCTTGTGGTGGTGGGTTAACAAAGAAACCAACTTAGATATCACTTCCATGCAGGTGATTCGAGAGTTATTTGAGGAAGCCTTTATAACCATATATTTATTAGATGAATATAAACAATCGTAGGTATGTTCATTCCATGCAGTTATAGAAAGGGGTAGACCAGTGGAAGTGTGTTTTGGATTAGTTCATCATGGGGATTATATGGTTGATGGTAGAAGGCAAGCTAGATTGTTCCTTCACAAACTCATTCCCTTACTTTGAGTGGAGGCCGCAATGTGGAAACACACTATCATAGTAAAGACAAAAAGTTTGGTTATACATACAAAAAATATAATTGATATAAGGGTCAATTATCAAAGAAGATATATGATTCTTTCAAAAAACCCCACAGTGAAGTGGTCCTCAAAGTTGGAGGACATAGATATGGATTTTGTGGAAGACAGGGTAATGTAGCTAGTGGTCGACATGACATTTTGTGACACCTTTCACAGGATAGAGGAATCGAATTTACTCCTTAAGTTACAAAGGGACATAACTGAAAGTCCTAGTTCCCCACCCCTCATCCCAAATAGTAACTTGTAAGGTAGAGACACAATGAATCCCACTGGCTTGAATTATTGAGAGTTCGTAAATAGCTATGGGAAAAAAGTTCTCTACCAAAATGATCTAGTCAACCCTATAGTGATTGAGAGGGTCAAGCAAGAAGTTGCTTTACACTTCATCTTAGCTAAGAAGGTGAAGAAATGTACGAGGAAGGGGTGTAGGATCTATGCTGTTATACAATCGGTGGAGATAATAACCCTTGGCTAAAGATGCATTTGATATTATATGAATTTGAAGATGTACTTTCTGTGGAGTTGCTGGGCTCCCCCCTATGCGATAGTTTGGTTTCTTTATTCCCTTGAAACCAAGGACATAATCCATATCCAAAACACCTTTCTGTATGACCATCCCATAATTTGATGAGTTGAATGTGCAACTCAAGGGGCTTATCGATTGGGGATTGATTAGGCTTAGTGTATCACCTTGGGGAGCATAGTGATGTTTGTGAAAAAGGATGGGACCCTTAGACTTTGCATTGACTATCAGGGTTTGAACAAAGAAACCATTAGAAACAAAGATTCAATGCTTTGTATTGACGACCTATTTGGTTAGC
>ML784355.1:113262-163581 GCA_009831015.1 Picea engelmannii
TTTTCGACAAGCTTTGGGTGCAATTTTGATGCAAGGATGTGTTATAACTTATGCCTCATGTAAACTTAGGGACCACAAAATCAATTATGCCACTCATGATCTAGAGTTTGCTATCACTGTAATGGCCTTATTATTATGGAGACATTATCTCATGGGATGTTAGTGTGAATTGAAAATCTATCACAAGATCCTTGTGCATATTTTCACCTAAAAAGACTTCAACCCCTGCCATTGATGTTAAAGTGAGTTGTTTAATGAATACAATTTTAGGATATCCTTTATCAAGAGTAAAGAGAAGGAGGTTTTCAATGCTATGAGTAGGACAAGGGTTTATTCAATGATATCATTAAAAGTAGACTTAAGAGATTGGGTTTTAAGCCTCCTTACTAAGCACAATTGGTACCAATAAGGTTTAGGGTTAGGTTTGCTAAGTGGAGTATTGGTGGGATCTAAATTTGAAGGGTACTCTTTGGGAAATGATGCATTGTTATGATTCAAGAGCAAGATTTATGCCTAAAGAATGGTGAATGTAAGACATTGGTGATGGAAGAAGCTCGTAGAGCTCCCTCTTTTGTACCCGTGGAGTAATAAAATCATGTAGATTTAAAAAATATATATTTCTAGGCTAGGATGAAAAGGGATATAGTGCAGTTTGTAGCCCATTGTCTTGAATGTCACCAGGTTAATGTAAAACATCAGGTCTTTTAAAATGTCACGATATACTAGAAATAAATGGGAGATATTTCAATGGATTTTGTGGTGGAATTACATATGAGTTCCTAGAAGCATGAATGTATCATTATAGTAGTTGACACTTTAACCAAGAGTGCTCACTTCATCCCAATTAAAAACACTTTTGATGCATCATTGATTGCTTAGGTTTTTCATAATGAGATAATTTGCTTGCTTGGGGTGCCTTGGGAAATCATTTCATGTAGACATTCCTGGTTCACTTCTAGGTTTTGGCAAAGCCCCCAAACTTCTATTGGTACTCAACTTAACTTCGACATTACATATCATCTAAAGACAACTTGCCAAACAAAAAGAGTTAATCAAGTCTTGGAGGATATGTTAAGAATGTATATCATGAATTGACAAAGTCAATCAAAGAAGCCAAACAAAAAGAGTTAATCAAGTCTTGGAGGATATGTTAAGAATGTATATCATGAATTGACAAAGTCAATCAAAGAAGTATATTTCCCTAGTGGAGTAGGCATACAATAATAGTTATCACAGCTACATTTATTCAGCCCCATATGGGTTCCTATATGGGAGACCCTCCACGAACCCATTGAGTTTAGATCGGTTAGAGAATTGGCTCATGTTGGGACCTAACATGCTCCTAGAAATAGAGGAACAAATGATTATGATTAAGGAAAGGCTTAAGGAAGCTAGGGATCGACATAAAATTTATGCAAATGCTATTGACAAATTAATTTGCTGTTGTAATTCTTCATTTGGTATTAGAGTGTACAGATGGAGGTTTGTTTTGATTGGTGTGTGTAAAAGAAATGAGTTGGACAAGAGTGTGACATTGTGGAGTGCAACATGAAGTTATTATGTGGATTGTCAAGAGGAGTGAAGTTGCTGCATGGGCAAGGTTGTTGCTGTTGCGCGCAGGCTTCAACGCGTTGAAAAATAGAGCTCGTGGAAAGAGAGAACCCGAGGCGCAAACATTGATAAGGAGGTGAGATCTAGATTGTGCTGGTATATGCGTTTGCGTGGGCCGAGATCTAAATTGTGTGTTTGCAGTGTTACAATGCGAAAAAGAGGTGTGGTGTGCATCATGGTGTCATTCATTTCAACATTAAAGGGATTAATCTGAGCGTGGAATTCAAGAGGTGCGAACTGAGCCGTGGGACATAACTTGCATGGAGCATCGATTTACGTGTGAGCTGCTACCTGAAATTTGCCGTGTGGAGTGTATGTGCGTTGGAAAATAATGTTCGCCGATGGGACTGGTTAAAGCTTGGAGCGTGGATGTATTTCGTTGGTAAATTAAAAGCTCATCTCATTATATTATAAAAATTTGCAAAAGGTTATTTTGTAAAAGATATTATTTTACATCTCTTAATTTGTTTTTAAAATTTTTGGGCACAAATTTTTGTGTAGAAGGGTTGATTCAAAGATTGGGGATTTGGGTTGAATTAAAATGTTTGTTTAGCATTGTGCAAGTGTGTGCTTTTTCATTGTACCAAAAAAAATCATTTTTAGGTGGCGATTGAGTTTTGTTTTGGGATAGTTGTTTTTCATTTCGGGTGAAGTGGGACACATTTGTTGATTTTCCATATTTTTTCTATTTCTTCTTCTTTAATGGCGATAAATAATATTGTGTTGCCTAAATTTCTTGGCACATTATTTTTATTGGAGCAAACACATGCAACCTATATTTATCACTAAAGATTTATGAGAACTTGTAATTGATGGGTATGCTATGCCTTTTGCTCATGAATTCAAAGCATTGAGTGACGATGGCAAGAAATCTCTAAAGGAATTTATAAAGAAAGACAACGAATCACTTTCTCTCATAGGGAGTGTAGTTGAAGAATCTATATTTCCGAGAATCGATGTTGTAGAATCATCCAAACAAGCATGGGATATATTAAATAACATACATGAAGGTGTGGCGATAGCTAAATTGCAAACATTAAGGAAAAACATTGAAAATGAAAATATGCAAAATAATGAATCCATTCATGATTACATCGCAAAAATGCAAGATCTTGTTAATCAGATGAAGTCATTAGGAGAAGATTTTTTAGAAAGAAGACTTCTTGGGAAAATTTCAAGAAGTGCTTTGCCCAAGTTTTAGATGGTCACCACTAGTATTATGGTCTCCAAAGATTTAAATACAATGAAAATTGATGGATTGAGTGGTTTTTTTTTAACACTCGAAGAAAATAATCCAACTGAGGAAGTTGAACATGCTTTTTCTAGAAGGAATAGAGGAAGAGGAAGAAGCAAAGGTCAAATTCAAAATCAAAATCAGAATAGGTATCCACAACAGTCACAAAATTATCAAGGAAATGCATCCACTTCAAGAGGAAGAGGAAGAGGAAGAAGTCCAAGTCAGTTAAGAGGAAGAAGCAGAGAAGGATCTCGTGGAAGAGGAAGAGGAAGAGGAAGAGATAGATATCGAAAAAGGCAAGGCCCACAATGTTATTATTGTCATAAATTCGGTCATCTTGAAAATGATTGTCATGTAAAATTGCGAGATATGGAACATAAAGGTGCCAATACACTTTTTGAAGAAACTAAGAATGAAAAATTATTCATATAGAGTTATATGACACATAATGAAGAAAGTGAAGCTTGGTTATTGATTCGGGATGTTCAACTCACATGACATCTTAGGAGGAGTTGTTTACCAAAATAACTGACAATTATTCTGGTAAGGTTATATTTGGTGATGATAGACTTTTTGAAGTTAAAGGGAAAGGTGCAGTTGCAATTCCAACATTGCATGGAAAGAAGAAATTTATTGAGGACACATTGTTGACACCAACGTTGAAGAACCTACTTTTTGTAGGTCAGATGATGGAGAAAAACTACAAGTTAGTGCTTGATAATAAAGAGTGTTTAATCATGGATAAGATGAATCAAAATGCAGTAGTAGAAAGAGGAGAAACGATTGAAGACAAAATCTCTAAGCTTTCTTTTGATTCAAGTTACTCACACAGTTTGAATGTTACATAAGAAACAAATAGCAAGATTTGGTATTTAAGGATTGGACATTTGAATTTTCAAAGTTTGGTGTTGTTAAGGAAGCATAACATGGTGAGTGGTCTTCCTTATATTAAGATGGATGATGAAATATGTGAAGGGTGCATTTTTTGGAAACAACACAAGGAAAGTTTCTCAAATAGAACATGGCAGGCTAGAGAACGTCTGACACTAGTGCATTCAGATTTGTGTGGTCCAATGGAGATTGTGTCAAAGAATAAGAAGAAAGGAATATAAATACCTTTAATAATAATTGTCCTTGCTTGATCCAGGTTGATCTTGATCTCCAAGTCTTTCAGAAGGTTTTACAATCAAAGGAACTGTTATCGCACAGTTTGTAGCAAGGTTTAAAGCTTGAGGTTTGAAGGCCAAACTAGTGTAACAGGAACCAATCCCACCCAATGTCACCGCGATGGGAAGGTTCTTTCTCTTTAGGGAGGTTAGGCCCAGGGGAGACATCCCCAGTGACCTGGGGTTTTGAGGAGGCAAGAAGATAATAAGACAAGGATAAGTTTCCCCCCCTCACAACTCACCACCAATCAGATATTCTCGACTAAACAACGAATAAAGAAGTAAAACCCCCAAAGAAATGTACCTGAACAAAGCAACAACAAACTGATATGTGCAAGCTATTTCAGTGGGTTAGTACTTCATATGAGTATCTGATAAATATATATAAGCAATTATGGCAATAAATATTGATGAAGTCAATGTTTATAAATATGGCAATGAAAGTAATGTCACTTCTTCAATAAATGCTAGAATAACGTTGGCATTCAATACAATAAAGCAATAACTCATTCAATTAATGCCTTTAATCATTATCCAATTGCTTAATGAACAAAATGATGCTGCACTAATGATGTAGTAGCATAAGATGACGTCAACAATTAGGGTTAGTAGGGTTAGCTCTTAGGCTAAGGTTAGTAATTAGGGTTTCAATTCAAAGTGTTTGAGAGTGTTTAGATCAAGTCCACTTCAACACATGAGGTCTTAGGATCAGTGCCTTAGGGTTAAATGGAGTCAATAGTGAAGGACACAAGAGTTGAAGGAGACAAAGACTAAGGACTAGAGGGAGAAGTTTTGTGGTGTTGCTAAGGCAAGGCCTCAAAATCAAAACCCTAGGGGAGAAAGGCTCACTCCGATGTTGCTACAACAAGGCCTTGTGCTCTCTCCTCCTTCCTTAGCTCAACTGGCAAAACGACTAGCTCAGAAAATGAAGCATATAACCAAAACAAGAGGGTTTGATGAGACAAGGTGTTGCTACAGTAAGGTCTTACAACAAACCTTAGAAAAAGTATGACCCTAAGTGTAGTAGACCTAGGCTTAGGACGTCTTCCTCTTCTTGGCCTCTAAATGGCACGACTAGCAAGAGATGAAGAGAAAAAGAGGGTGTAGCTACGACTAGGCTCTCTCTTCTCTATCAATGGCTGAAAAAATTTCTCTATCAGGGGACATGAGACAAGGACCTACTTGTGTGCTTGTCACCTAGGGTTTTGATTCAAAAAAAATCATAAACATATGCAAGAAATTAGACTACAACCATTCATTCAAGAAGTCTTGCAGAAAAATACTTACAATTCATCAAGAAATAACCATACAAACCCTAGTTGTAACACCTTCCTTCAAGAGAAATGCCAAAATATGCCAAAAAATGTCTTCCTTCAACAAGTGCGCCTCACTAAATCAACCAAAACCCTAGAATAGGGCGCAAATTTCAGACCTCACCAAGTGGGGAGTGAGTGATGATGAAAAAATGAAAGAGAAAATCCTCCATTTATACAATACCATGACCTAATTTTACTTTTTAGGTCATGTAAAAGGTCGATAAGGCCAAAATACCAAAATCATACTGTTTTACATTAAATTGTCAAATCAAATCCTAAATCAAGCTGAAAAGAAAGTAAAATCCCCTCCAAGGGAAATGATAGCCCCTTTTTGGACAGATGGGGTGTCCTAGAGCAAAACGTTAGCCCTCCTTTGGCTTCTCCAACTTGCCACACGTGCCACTGCTGCCTAGTCTGCCTCCCAAAACGTCCATGATGCTGGGTGAAGTCATGGTCAAGATGGTGACGTCCTAGGCCTCCCAAGGTCAATGTTCCACTGAGAAAGGGTCATCCCCCCTAGGTCAAGCTCTGTTGGGGTGCCTCTGGTGGAACGTCCTCTTCTCCTCTGGTGCAAAGCTCTGGATCCATCTCTATCCTATATCTGCCCCCTGATGGGGTCTTAACATCCACCTGATGGGCTCTGTTGTTCTTGAGTTTATACTTTAAGGCTGTAAAGTATACCGTCAAGGTATCCGTAAAGGTAAAGATAATTAAAGAATAAGAATAAAAAATAAGGGTAAAGTAGAATCAATTTCTTAACTGTCTCTGTTTAGCTTTCCGTTGTTCTTGGATGCTGATATCTCTCCCAATAGCAGCCCATGAACGTTCTAATCTAGCCCGGTTAGTCGTTGTTTGTAGAATAGTATTAAATAGGTTTAAAGCAATACTGGTTTGATCTTGGAGACCAGGTTCTATGTTGGGTTGTCTGTTATTTGGGACGGTCATGGGGAGTAAAATTTTATTTAGTTGTGAAAGAATTCGATAAATTGTTAATTCGGTTTTTTAAGAGATGAGAATAGGAAAAAATAGTTTTGAAATTCAAAATAATAACATAAATACAGTTGAGGCCGTTTCTTGGACTTGAAACAATTTGAGAATCATGAAATAACAAAGAAATACTACTGAAAAATATGAGGCTTTAATCAAGAAAGAATCTCATATTGTAAAAGGAAATAAAGAAGAAAACAAGATTTCTAATGAAGTGTTAAATATCATGGTTCAAATGATCCACAGGTCTTAAAATTACTGATAGCAATTTCATAGGAAAAAATGTAAATAATTTGATAACTAAATCAATCTAAATTATAAAAGATGTATAAAATAAACTTCAAATTGATCATTCATTAGAAATACATTGAAAGAGAAACATAGAAAAATATGGTAAACAAGGTTAAAGAACACATAGCTACAAGTTGGCAAGATTGAGAATCTCGTTTGTATTCGTATATCACAGTGGATTGGAAAACTTTTAATACAATCGACTCTCTCAAAAAACTAAAAAATCCTTTTCTCAGTCTTCTGAAAATATATTTATACATGATCATCAAATATTTTCCCGTTGGTGATTAACCAACTTCCTAAGACTACGGTTACATGGATGAATAATGTCAAACCGTTTACATTTCTTTTCTAACTGCTTTATTATTCTAATGATGAAAATATTCAAAAGAGTATTTTTATGTTTGTGTTGACGAACTTCCTTCTTTTGCTTCAAGATAGCGAATACATTTTCCCAAAAACTTCATCAAAACTCTGGGTACGTCTGGTATCTCTTTTGCCTCAAATATGAAGAATCTTTTCTGTAATTCGGGCAAACGATCTTCTATTATCTTCCTTGTGAACTTAATAGTTTGCAACTTTAAGTTCGGTATCACTATCCATTTGTCGATTTCGGTGATATTTATTACCTTAATTTTTGGAATCTCTACCTTTATTTCCTCCAAATCTTCCTTGAACCTTAGCTGGTGCTTGACAATGTTGATCTCTCCTAGTAACCCAGGACAATCATTTTTTCCAATATTCAATGAAGTTTTTTCTAAGAGATAAAAAATTCCTTGAAAATCATCATTGACATCTCTGGTTATTCTTTTATTTTCGGCCAGGTCTGCTTCCCACACTTTGAGTATTACATCTTCTTTAACCTGTTCTGAAATGGGTAGTTTCTGAATCTTTCCGACCTCTTCCTTTGTTGAAAGGGCCATTGCTTTTTGGAAAGTCGTTTTGGCCACTTTCACTTCTCTTTCTTTCTGGAGAACATTATCCAAAGATTTATTTGTTTCCTGAAAGTAATTCTGGACAACTTCCAGATTTAAAAACACTTTTTGTTTGTTCTTCTTCTATCTTCAAATGTATTCCCAATACCTGAGCTTGGAAAATTTCAGGCTCTACCACTTGATTTGAAATAGTGCTAATCTTATCTCGTAATTGTTTATTTGCTTCTTCTTGCTTTAGGACCTGTGCCTGAGTGACTTGTATTGTCTGATTTGCTTCCTCTAAGCTTGTTTTCATTTTCTGAATCTCTTGAATATCTTTTAATCTAGCTTGTTCTAGACCCTTTTTTATTCCCCAATTGATATTTCTTTCAGTTTCTTTCAATTTACCCTGTAGCTGAGCTATCGTTTGGTCTTTTTGTTCCAACATAGTTGTCAAACTATCCACATAATATAAATTTGCCGACACTAAAGCTCCCATCGTGCCTGCTATCTCTGTAGCAAATTCTCCAGCTTTAAGTTTCTTTCCATCTATAATGACCCTATGCTTTTTAACCATCTCATCTCATCTTGGATGGATTCCCTGTTTCAAGATTGACCTTCTCTCTTTACTGAAAAAATAATCTGATGAAGGAATCTCATCCCTAGAAATTGGCTCCAGATCACTGACATACAGAGCTCCCTCGTGGGGGTTTCCATAAGTGGACTGCAATGGAGTCAAGGAAGTAATGGGACTTCCAAGTTTTGTCGATGCTGTTCCTCCTGTCTTTTCTGGAACATCCTTAGGGATTTCTAGGGATGTTTCTAGCTCCTTTCCCTTCCCCGCTTCTGATTCTTTTGTCTGGGAAATTTCTGTGTCTTGTGAAGGTATTCCAGTATCCTTCATCTTGCCTTCAGTATTTGCTTTGTCCTGTATATTTGTTTCAAATCCTGGGGGAGGCCCTTCCTGCTCTGGAGGTGGGGTTGTAGCTTCGCCCTGCAAACTTTTGGGTAAACAACTTCGCCTATGGCTCTGGAATGACACAAAACCAATCTGTGAGTCAGGTGGCAGGCCTTGTACTATGTTCAATACCTCTTCATAGGATTTAACCTCCTTGAATACGTCATCATAAACAGAGGTTTCGTGCTCATAGGCTTTTAAATTACAATGCATCAAATGTCTGCTTACTGATTGATAGGGGTCATGCTTTTTGTGTTCAATATCTACCAATTTTACTTCTTCTAGTGATTCAACCTCTACTTTAGAATGACCTAGATTTAGTAATGAAAATTTCCCGATATGTACATGGAAAGTTGGCCATGACTTTTCTGAGCCACCTTTAGCTCTAATCCAATGCCGCCTTTTACTATCTGGTGGGCTACCTCTCTACACACCAATATGTCCGATAGGAATTTAGGCAGTGCATCAGGGGGAATAGAACAACCATAAACCCTAATGTAGGAAAAATTCTCGTCAATAAACCAGTCGGCTATTGCTTTAAGATTTTCTGCTATTGCTTTAAGATTTTCTGTGACTGTATCAGAAATGTGAGGGGGTTTGCATCCAAAAAATATTTTATGCATCAGAATTATAACAAAATGACAAATTTCATAAAATGCGTCCTTAGCATTTTTTTCCCAAAGGGCAGAATGATATTCATGAATGGGTTCTAGATAGGTTATGTTCCAACTCCAATTCATTAAGGGAAAATGAGTCACATAACATATTGCATCCATAATGTATGCTGACATGTAAAAGGCCACTGGTTGTCCCTTAGATTTTGCAACTCTGTAGTTTGATATTTCTTGTGTTAGGTTATCTGACAAAATCTTACTCCAGTTAAAAGCATATCCTTCTGAAGCTTCTTCTAAAAAGGGCACCTAATCTGGATGAAAATGGCAGGGATCTTTTCTCTCGAAAAATCTATACAACATAATGGCTACGTAGACCATGTATTCATTCAAGGATGTTGTAGCATAAACTCCATGGGTATCGACCCTAAATTTTGATGGACATCTCCACCAGTCTCTAATTATATTAGGATAAGTCCGGTCTACCTCGGTGCATTCTTTCCTCTGAAATTCTGCTAAAAACTCGACATTAAAAGTATGTTTAGGATTTGGCGAGAGTTTATACATTACTTGTATATGTTCTGGCCTGAATGAGCTGACGATGACTCCTTGATCGTTTAAGATGCTCCTCGTCGGGATATCGACCTTTTCCAGGGCCCAACTGATCATATCATTGTATGCCACGAGCCAAGGGCGCGCGACGATCTTATGAAGCTCTGATTCTGCTATGTCCCGATAGTGATTCTCAGAATCAGTATGAGCATTCTTGAATTCACATTCCAGAAATTTAGAGATTTGAGTCCAAGATTTAATGGAGTCTATAGCGTGTGGTGTGGTGTTAGAGATGATATCTCCTTCCTGTGTATCTTCACTCTTCTTCGGTTCCATGACTTTACGTTAAATGGAAAACCTGTCACAGAAAATGAATGAATGAGATCAGCTGAGTGCTTCTTGCGCTTGATAAAATGAAAACACAGACATTCAAATGCTCTTTTAATTCATTTAACAATGACGGGATTGACACAACTGACAAGAATTCAAGAGATTTAATGCGGTAGATATTTTACTGAGATACGCATTAGTACCACGTATCACCAGTTATTCTTTATTTAAATGTCCACATTTTGGCGCCTTTGGATTTTAAAGAAAACTCGGAACATTTTTCTCAATCGAAAACCGAAACATGAACGAAACCCTAAAAAATGATTATCATTAATCATGCTTTGGAAAAAGGTTAATTTGTGCTAATCATAGATTATGACTCAAGATTTTGTTTTTCGGGATTTCAGGGATCGTGTTGTCAAGAAGTATGTCATCGATGAATCTCGAAATCTGATCTCTGAAATTGCGAAATCACGACAAGGTTAATTAAGACTTAATCGTTTTAGCAAAGTAATTGATTGATATTAAGCGTTTCGGGATTTCAGGGATCGTTTTGACAAGAAGTATGTCATTGATGAATCCCGATTTCCGAAGTTGCGAAATCGCAACGTGTTTAAAATATGACTTAAATTCATCTTAATTAACTAACTAATCAGGGTTAAGGACAAAACAAAGTTAGTTCGGTTTAACACAAATTATGGGTCGAGATTTCGCGATTCGGGATTTCGAGGATCGTTTTGACAAGAGATGTGTTATCACTGAACCCCGAATCCCGAAATCGCAAAATTATTAACTTAAGCCTTAACTTTTTGCGTTAGAGAATTAATTAATTAGAATTTTAACTAAGTCTCTTTCTTTCGGGAAATCGGGGATCATGATTTCGCGATTCAATTTGTATTGAAAAATATGTTTTCAGCAAACCTCGAATCCCGAAAACTCTTTAAAGTTAATCTTAACTCCATTAGGTTTAAAGCTTATCATGATTAAAATAATTTTATAGAAAATGCTTCGGGATTCTTATAATACTTTTAGGTTTTTTGTCTTTTATTGTTTAATAATTAAGTTCTTCGGGAAATCGGTACCGTGCGTTTGGGAATAATAACGAAACTTGTGTTTTATGAAAAGCCGAAACCCGAAAAAGGAAAGTTTAGGTCTTACGGATAAAATTTTTAAGAATTGTTTCAACATAGGCTTCAACTGGGGACCTCGTCTCCTTGTGGGACGAGGAGAACATGTAAACTTAGTGCCTTCATTGGGTTAATGGGGTCAAGGGTTTATCCCTGTAGAAATTGCTAAGGAAGGGGAAATAGAGGAAAAAAAAGATTTCATTTTTACTTCTGAAAATCTTTTCAAAGTTCTCATTTGTTGTAAACACAATTGCAGTCTCATTCATGATCTTCTCCTTCTCGTCACTGAAATAAAGTTAGCATTAAGATGGTCAAAAAAATCTTAGTAAACTCAAGAGATTTGTGGTATTTGGCTTGCATCAAACGAAGCAAAATTCATATTTTTAATTGGGGAGCCCTGTTTGGACTTGGGATGCTGATCCGGTTTCGAAAAAACTGGTAACTAGAGAAAAGTGGTATTTAAGTATGACAACCTTACAGATACATCAGATATTGCTTCACTGCTAGCGAGCCTGTTCAATACCCCGGTGAAGTTATTTGTCCCTTTTTACTGAATTTCCTTTCACCGTTTCGAATGCTAATTATAGATTTAACCTCATATATTGCTTCACTACCAGCGAGCCCGTTCAGTACCCTGGTGAAGTTATCTGTATTTTTATACTAGACGAGGGCAATCATTTAAATGAATTTCCTTTCATCGTCTTTTGGACTAGATGGGGACAATCAAATATGAATTTCCTTTCACCATCTGTTTTATATTTACTTTATGAATACGAAACGGGGGCAATCAATGATACTTAATATACCAGGGGTGGTATCTATGTAAAAATTGCAATGGAGGTTTGTCAACCTGTTTTGATTACTCTAGACAAACCTTTTCTCAACTTTCAAAACACCTTAGTCTGCAGAAAAAGGGGAAGATTAATTTCAGGGGTCTTCCTTTGAGCAAGCTTAAATCCTCAGAAAAACTGTTAAGAGACCTAGGAGAGTCAGGATCGGCCTAAGCATAACCATGTTTAGTCGAAGAGTAAGAAATATGAGGACTGGTCTTACCGATTAAGAAGTTTTTCAATTTCAAAAGTTAAGACGTAATCTCTTCCCCCTCTATGGAAAACCCGAAAAAGAAGCTTGATTCAGAACTGAGGGTAGAAAGAGGGGATGTAGATTAATTTGTAAGTCGAAAAACAGAGGTCATAAATTAAACCCAATTCTTGGAACTCTCTCTTAAAGATTTTTACTTTATTTATCTCCTATCTTGTTCTAAGTGAAACCCTTAAGGCCTAGATTTTGAAAACATTTTTTTTTTTTTAGACCTATCAAACTTACGAGATAATCAACGCACTTTTTGATACAAAATCTTTGTTTTCACAAAATAAACTTTGCTGGGACTCACACCTTAGCCTTACCATTTTCTTTCTCTTTTTGAAATAACATAAAATCTTATCTATCACCTATTTTTGGCAAATTTATCTTCCGCTTTAAGGTTGTCCGTTTCCCGCTTTTACTTGTCGGGCTGTCAGCCAAAATCCTGTGAAAGAACAATATGAAAAGTATCAGGGTTTTAAGGAATTGGATACATTAAGAATTTTGTATCCTTATTTCTAAAAGAGACATAAACCAATTTTATTTTTTTTTTCTTTATTTACAGAATGAAAGTAGACTTCCCAAGGAAAATTATGAAATAAAAGACTAAACAAAACGGTATATACAGTGGGAATTCTGGAAATCAATTATTCCATATAATGTTTTAAAAAATGCCTGTTGATGAGGGTGTTCATGATTTTACCATCCAAATTTTCTAGCAGAAATGAATTCTTTTCTTCAGGAGATGCAACCTTGAATGGTCCGTACCAGATGTGATTGAATTTACCATTTTTTCCTGAATCCTCCTTCTTAGCATCCCATTTCAAAACCAAATCTCTGGGGAGAAAATTTCTGTCTTTGGCTTTACGATCGAATAACACTTTCATGTCATCCTGGTATTTCTGCAGCCTTTCATCCACTACTGCTCTGTGCTGCTGGACTTCAATCAGCTGATTTATCCTTCTTGTGACAGGATTTGGTTCTTCCTTCTCATCTTGCCATAGTTTCATTACAGGAAGTGCTAGGTTTATAGGCAACACTACATCTGTTCCATATACCATTTGGAAGGGAGAAGTGACGATAGAATTTTTCGTGCCTATCCGATTTGCCCACAGAGAGTATTTCAAATGCACATGCCAAGACTTTTTATTTTCGCTTAACACTTTCTTAATTATACTGATTAAGCTCTTGTTTGAAGATTCGGCCAGACCATTTCCCTGAGGGTAGTATGCTGTGGAGTGACCAAGCCATATTTCAAATGCACAATATTATATTTTTGGCAAAACCTGACCATAGCCATAGATTTAAAAGCCTGTGCGTTATCTGTGACTATCTTTCTGGGACAGCTGAACCTAGACAAAATATTTTCTTCTAAGAAATCTATTACCATCGAATCAGTAGCCTTTCTCGTTGGAATAGCTTCCACCCATTTGGTGAAGTAGTCTATAGTGGTTAGGATCCATCTGTGTTGAGCACTAGAATGAGGATTAATTTCGCCTATGAAATCTAATCCCCATTGCTGAAAAGGAGCTTCCGTTTTGACCAAAATCAATGGCATTGCTGGGAGTTTATGTTTGCTTGCAAAAAATTGGCAAGGGCTGCAAGCTCGTACCTTGGCATTGATGTTTGAGAAACGTTTGGGCCAATAATACCTAGCCCTCATCATCTTATAAGCCGTAGCCCTCCAGGCATGGTGTCCTCCACACACTGCTTCGTGAAATTGGCTTATGACCTTTTCTGTTTTTGATTCAACTAGACATACCAAGAGGAAGCCAAGCGGGTCCTTCCAATACAATTGTTTTTCATAAATACAGTACTTGACCGCAGGCAGCTTCAGCGTTCTGGCTTTGGATGGAGACAAGTCACTTGGGCATTTCAATGTCAACAAGTAGGTTATTATGTCCTTGTACCAATTTGATGAAGCAAATTTCTCTTCGATTCGAATTTCAGCTATTTGATCCTCAAGTTCATTCATGTCTACCCACTCTTCCTCCCCCTGAGAGTCGTTTATCCCAAGAGCTCTGAAATTGGATTCAACTAAGAGTTTAGCTAAGCCTTTCCCCTTTACTAATTTTGTTGGTTTTATCTCCAAGTCGAACTCTTGAATTTTGGCAAGCCATCGTCCTCTTTTTCCATCACTGTCTGCCTGAACCAAAATATCTTTTACGGAGCTAGTAGGTACATATGCAATCACCTTAGAATGCAAAACATAGGTTTTGAAAGCCTTTAATGCTTTTACCATAGCATATGCTTGTTTTTCCATTATATTATATTTGAGTTCGACATCTCGGAGACTTTTTCTAAAGAAGGCTATCGGTTGCTCGAAACCTTCTTCGTTCTTCTGAAGGAGTACCGCGACGAGTGTGTGTTCAGAGGAAAATGAGAAAATAAGGAAATCTTTGAGATAATCAGGGCTCGCTAGTACAGGTGCCTCGCTTATAACCTTCTTGATGCGTGCAAAGGATGATTTAGCTTCTGCTGTCCATTTCACTTCTCTGTTTTTCCTGAGCATATCTGTGATCAATTTCATGATTTCAACGAAGTTTGGAATAAATCTTCTCAAAAAAATTATTTTTCCTAAGAATGACTGAATTTATTTCACATTCCTAGGAATACTTATTATGTCTATAGCTTCAACTCTTTTAGGGTCAATTCTAATTCCATCTCGAGATACAATATGGCCCAAAAGCTTACCTTCTTACATAGTGAAGTGAGACTTTTTAGGATTTAAGGACAGACCAAACCTGCGGCATTTCCCAAACGTCGGCTTGAGATGTATCAGATGATCTTCATCTGATTAGAAAAAACAGTTAGGTCATCCAGATAAATAACTACAAATTTTTCCCATTCGCCAATGAAAGTGATATCCATTGCCCGTTGAAAAGTAGCACCTGCATTCATCAAACCAAACGACATCTTATCATACATAAATGTACCCCAAGGAGTGGTAAAGGCTATTTTTTCTTTATCGTGATTGCTGACGACAATTTGATTGTAACCTGAAAACCCGTCGATCATCGACATCCTATTTGCTCCTACTACTTTTTCTAAAATGTGATCCATTTTAGGTAGGGGGTAATTATCTTTGAGAGAGGATTTATTAAGATTTATGAAATCAACACACAATCTAATTTCCCCGTTTTTCTTCCTAATCGGGACCAGGTTTGCTACCCAATCGGAATATCTCAGTGGTACAATTATCTTTGCATCAATGAGTTTTTTGACTTCCTGTTCGATAACAAGTAATAATATGGGTTGATTTGTCGAGGTTTTTGTTTAAAGGGTTTGACACCAGGCTTCAAGGGTATCTTATGTTCGATCACAGAGGTGTCATAGGTTCTTAGTTCTTCATACGACCAAGCGAAAATGTCTTTGTACTTTCTAAGCAACTCCTTGTATTTAGTTTTAACTTTTGTAGACGGATATTTGGATAGTTTTACCATCCGAGGGTTTTCTTTGGTTCCTATGTCACAATCCTCGACCTCTTCAGGTTGGGGCTGTAGGGTGGTTTTTGAAGGGATATCATCTTGATTGAATAATCTTTCCAAGGGAATCAGGCCCTTGGGGATCTGGTTATCTTTAAGAACGAGCATTCGGTGATTCACGATTTTATCATGGAACTCTTGAGGATCCTCCTCCTCCTGCATGATCCAAATAGGATCATTTTGATTTTCTTGATCAGTATGCGTTTCTGCAAATTCATCTATTGATTCTAAAAATTTGCGAAGCTGTTCATCATCCTGAAAGACTTGCCAATGCTGTATGTTATTCGGTATCGAGGGTCGATGTCTCATTTGTATGTGATACTTTAACTTAAACGCGGTAGGAGGTGTGAAATTTGATGCTGCTTTGGCTAATGTATCAGCCTGTTGGTTTTCAGTCCTTGGGACAAAATGAACATTCACAGAGGAGAAGAAATTCTCGATCAGATCCCAAACACAATTCCTATAGGACCTCAACCTAGGATGTTTGGCCTGGTACTGTCGGTTCACCTGTTTTATGATTAACTCGGCGTCGCCAAAGACTTCGAGTTTCTTTATTTTCATCCTCCTAGCGGCTTCTAATCCTAGCACTAAAGCTTTATACTTGCATACATTATTTGTGCAATCCACATTCCATTGAAGCCTATATGAAAAGGGGATTACGAATTGATCATCGGGAGCCACAAGGAGTGCCCCAGCTCCAGCTCCAAGGAAAGATGAAGCAACATCAAAATACATCTTCCATACACCAATGCTATATACATTTTTTTTTATTTCTTCTTTTTCAGTTTTTTCTTCTATACAACTTTCATCTATATCTACTTCAAAATCATCATCAATAGATAATATACAATTTCCTAAATCTTGGTCAGCAATATAAACAGGATGATTATTTGGGTTATGTGGATCACCTACCGTGAATGCCAAGCTAGTCTCTCTGTAAAGACGCGTGTATTGTCCTCCGAAAACTGGAATTGTAGCGTATGTCATGTCCAGCTGGAGAGATCCTCCAAGCTTGGCACCCTATGACCTAGATAATAGCATACCATACGTCGGAGGGATGTTAGCGACCACTACATCCATAAGAATGCTTTTTGCAGGTATTTGTGCCAGACCTACCACCAGGTCTTTAATCATGCCTATGCATTTGACTTTTCTTGAAACAAAAGAATATAAGTCACCATAGGGCCTTGTGATTTCGAGACCGAGTTTCTCCATAATTGCCTTTGGCATCACATTGTGGGAAGCTTCAGAATCTAGCATACATTTATGGAGTAGGTGGTCAAACAAGGTTAACGTGATATAAAAGGGGGCCACAGTGTCTCTTGCACCTTTGAAATGTGGACCAAAGACTATGTTCGGCTTGTCATCTTCTAAGTTGACGACATCGACCTGGCTTTCATCTTCAGAAAAGCTAATCATCTTGGCAATTTGTTTTCTGTATATGGGATTTTTAGCTAGTTCAACAAGGGGAATAGGAATTTTGATTTTATTTATTTCATTTTCTAGATTAAAATTTCCCAGGGCCTTGTCGTTTTCTATGTTCGGGGCCTCCATTCCTTTCTTTTTAGCTTTTCTTTGTGGTGCGTACTTGTTTTCACTTATAGGAGCCTGTGTTTTCACAACGAGTGTTCCTACTGGCTTCGACTAGACATGTTGCGTGTCAGCGGTGTGAGTTTTTGCAGTCTGTTTGTTAGCAACTTTTGGAGTCACCTCATCAGTTTCGCCCCTTGACAAGATCTTTTTTGTTGGAACAATTGGGAGACTTTTGTTCCTAGGTCTTAAATTATATTTTTCCGGTAGTTCGACTATAATATCATCTGCGATACCCTGATAGGCCAAATTTTCAGACGTGTCGTTGCTAACATTGTCTTCCGATGTAATTTCTTTATTTAAGGATTTTTCGTAATCTTGTCTTGATAAATAAGGTGATTTATTATTGTCGCCAAGATTATTAATATCCTCATCAAGCTCTTCAAAATCTTCTAGATCTTCCTCTCCAATGAAGTTTTCACTTTTGAAGGGGGTTGGGATTTTTTAATCTTCATTTTTAATTATTTTCTGTGGGGCCTGAGGATCAAGATTCCTTCTAAAATCCTTCATGGGGAAATTATCTCTTTTCGATTTCTCTAGTTCCATTTTTGAGATCTTATTTGAAAGTTCTCTAATTACCCTAGCCATCTCGTCTATTTTATCTCCCGAGGATTTCCCTGATCCCGAGGTTCCACCTTGCTGTTTGAATTTCCTATTTTCTTTGTTCCCGGTTTCTATTTTTGCTTTTAATTTCCCTGATGCCATCATGTTCGATTCAATATCAAGAGCATCATCTTGCATTTTTGTGAGATCTGTTGATCTCCTTTCTCTCAATAATAAGGCAAAATCGGGATCAAAAGTGCCAGCAAAAGTCACCTTTGCTGCGGGTTGTGAAGGTTTGACCTCAACTGGGATTTTATTATACAACTTGTTGAACCTTTGTGTGAATTCTAGAACAGATTCTGAGTTTTTCTTCCTAAGGGCTCCAAATTCAGTCAGGTAGTAGAGGTGGTCCTTCCTCTCTCCCCATTGTCTAATAAAAGCGCTTTCAAGTTCCTCATAAGATCTTAGAGATCCGACTGCTAAGGATTGAAACCAGGTCCTCACCTTTCCTTCGAAAGTCTGAACGAGGAGTCTAGAATAGACATCTTCGTGTTCTATTCCGAGGGTGTCAGCAAATTGGTCAAAGAAGTTTATATGTTCTTGGGTGGTCAAATCCCCCTCCCCTGTAAATTTCAGAAGGCTTTTCATATAATTTTTGGGGAGATCGTGTAGGGGAACTGGGAGGACAAGGGGAGCATATCTATCAGCTACTTTAGCAAAGGTTCCAGGAAGCGGTACTTGACCACCTACTGGTCCTCCTGGGGCACCACGTCCAGCTCCAACACCTCCTTGTGTGACCATTGGTAGATTTGAGGCTGAAGCTCAGAATGCGTGAGGAGAAGATTCACGGAAATCTGGGGAGAAAACCTCAGGAAAAGAGAACATATCGTATGAGAGGGGAAGCGAGACAGATCTTTCAAGTGTTTTTGAAACGTTCAATTGCGTAAAGTCAGGCTGACAAATAGTACGTATGGGTAAAAAGACTTGTCTAAGTGATCTTCGTGATTTTAAAATCTTTTCCGGATCAAAGACTGGCGATGTCTGCTTGTTGTCCGGGTTCTTTCTGGTGTTCTTTCGGCTAATAGCCAGTTTACTTATCGTGGAGTCACCAAGTGAAAAATAAAGGTAGCCTTAGAAGGTTTTCTATCCTTGTTCACTATCAAAGAAAGAAAGTGTCAATGTCGTTCTTCCCAGGGAAAAGATTCGTTTCTTCGTTCCCGGCAACGACGCCAAAAATATGTTGTTCCTGAGTTTATACTTAAGGCTGTAAAGTATACCATTAAGGCATCCGTAAAGGTAAAGATAATTAAAGAATAATAATAAAAAAGAAGGGCAAAGCAGAATCAGTTTCTTAACTGTCTCTGTCTAGCTTCCCGTTGTTCTTGGATGTTGATATCTCTCTCAATAGCAACCCATGAACGTTCTAATTCAACCCAGTTAGTCGCTGTTTGTAGAATAGTATTAAATGGTTTAAAGCAATACTGGTTTGATCTTGGAGACCAGGTTCTATGTTGGGTTGTCTGTTATTTGGGACAATCATGGGGAGTAAAATTTTATTTAGTTGTGAAAGAATTCGATAAATTGTTACTTCGGTTTTTTAAGAGATGAGAATAGGAAAAATAGTTTTGAAATTCAAAATAATAACATAAATATAGTTGAGGCCGTTTCTTGGACTTGAAACAATTTGAGAATCGTGAAATAACAAAGAAATACTACTGAAAAATATGAGGCTTTAATCAAGAAAGAATCTCATATTGTAACAGGAAATTAAGAAGAAAACGAGATTTCTAATGAAGTGTTAAATATCATGGTTCAAATGATCCACAAGTCTTAAAATTACTAATAGCAATTTCAGAGGAAAAGCTGTAAATAATTTGATAACCAAATCAATCTAAACTATAAAATATGTATAAAATAAACTTCAAATTGATCATTCATTAGAAAGACATTGAAAGAGAAACATAGAAAAATATGGTAAACAAGGTTAAAGAACACATAGCTACAAGTTGGCAGGATTCAGAATCTCGTCTGTATTCGTATATCACAGTGGATTGGAAAACTTTTAATACAATCGACTCTCTCAAAAAACCAAAAAAGCCTTTTCTCAGTCTTCTGAAAATATATTTATACATGATCATCAAATATTTTCCCGTTGGTGATTAACCAACTTCCTAAGACTACGGTTACATGGATGAATAATGTCAAACCGTTTACATTTCTTTTCTAACTGCTTTATTATTCTAATGATGAAAATATTCAAAAGAGTATTTTTATGTTTGTGTTGACGAACTTCCTTCTTCTGCCTCAAGACAACGAATATATTTTCCCAAAAACTTCACCAAAACTCTAGGAACGTCTGGTATCTATTTTGCCTCAAATATGAAGAATCTTTTCTGTAATTCGGGCAAACGATCTTCTATTATCTTCCTAGTGAACTTAATAGTTTGCAACTTTAAGTTCAGTATCACTATCCATTTGTCAATTTCGGTGATATTGATTACCTTAATTTTTGGGATCTCTACCTTCATTTCCTCCAAATCTTCCTTGAACCTTAGCTGGTGCTTGACAATGTTAATCTCTCCTAGTAACCCAGGACAGTCATTTTTTCCAATATTCAATGAAGTTTTTTCTAAGAGATAAAAAATTCCTTGACAATCATCATTGACATCTCTGGTTATTCTTTTATTTTCGGCCAGGTCTACTTCCCACACTTTCAATATTACATCTCCTTTAACCTGTTCTGAAATGGATAGTTTCTGAATCTTTCTGACCTCTTCCTTTGTTGAAAGGGCTACTACTTTTTGGAAAGTCGTTCTGGCCACTTTCACTTCTCTTTCTTTCTGGAGAACATTCTCCAAAGATTTATTTGTTTCCTGAAAGTAATGCTGGACAACTTCCAGATTTAAAAACACTTTCTGTTGTTCTCCTTCTATCTTCAAATGTATTCCCAATACCTGAGCCTGGAAAATTTCAAGCTCTACCACTTGATTTGAAATAGTGCTAATCTTATCTCGTAATTGTTTATTTGCTTCTTCTTGCTTTAGGACCTGTGCCTGAGTGACCTGTATTATCTGATTTGCTTCCTCTAAGCTTGTTTTCATTTTCTGAATCTCTTGAATATATTTTAATCTAGCTTGCTCTAGACCCTTTTTTATTCCCCAACTGATATTTCTTTCGGTTTCTTTCAATTTACCTTGTAGCTGAGCCATCGTTTGGTCTTTTTGTTCCAACATAGTTGTCAAACTGCCCACAGAATATAAATTTGCCGATGCTAAAGCTCCCATCGTGCCTGCTATCTCTGTAGCAAATTATCCATCTTTAAGTTTCTTTCCATCTATAATGACCCTATGCTTTTTAACCATCTCATCTCCTCTTGGATGGATTTCCTGTTTCAAGATTTCCCTTCACTTTTTACTGAAAAAATAATCTGATGAAGGAATCTCATCCCTAGAAATTGGCTCCAGATCACTGACATACAGAGCTCACTTGTGGGGGTTTCCATAAGTGGACTGCAATGGAGTCAAGGAAGTAATGGGACTTCCAAGTTCTGTCGATGCTGTTCCTCTTGTCTTTTCTGGAACATCCTTAGGGATTTCTAGGGATGTTTCTAGCTCCTTTCCCTTCCCTGCCTCTGATTCTTTTGTCTGGAAAATTTCTATGTCTTGTGAAGGTATTCCAGTATCCTTCATCTTGCCTTTAGTATTTGCTTTGTCCTGTATATTTGTTTCAAATCCTGGGGGAGGCCCTTCCTGCTCTGGAGGTGGGGTCATAGCTTCGCCCTGCAAACTTTTGGGTAAACAACTTCGCCTATGGCTCTAGAATGACGTGAAACCAATCTGTGAGTCAGGTGGCAGGGCCTGTACTGTTTTCAATACCTCTTCATAGGATTTAACCTCCTTGAATACGTCATCATAAACAGATGTTTCATGCTCATAGGATTTTTAATTATAATGCATCAAATGTCTGCATACTAATTGATAGGGGTCATGCTTTCTGTGTTCAATATCTACCAATTTTACTTCTTCTAGTGATTCAGCCTCTACTTTAGAATGGCCTAGACTTCTTCTGAGCTGCCTTTAGCTCTAATCCAATGCCGCCTTTTACTATCTGGTGGGCTACCTCTCTACACACCAATATGTCCGGTAGGAATTTAGGGAGTGCATCGAGGGGGATAGAACAACCATAAACCCTAATGTAGGAAAAATTCTTGTCAATAAACCAGTCGGCTATTGCTTTAAGATTTTCTGTGACTGTATCAGAAATGCGAGGGGGTTCACATCCAAAAAATATCTTATGCATCATAATTATAACAAAATGAAAAATTTCATAAAATGCATCCTTAGCATTTTCTTCCCAAAGGGCAGAATGATATTCATGAATGGGTTCTAGAAAGGTTATGTTCCAACTCCAATTCATTAAGGGAAAAGGAGTCACATACCAGATTGCATCCATAATGTATGTTGACATGTAAAAGGCCACTGGTTGTCCCTTAGATTTTGCAACTCTGTAGTTTGAGATTTCTTGTGTTAGGTTATCCGACAAAATCTTACTCCAGTTAAAAGCATATCCTTCTGAAGCTTCTTTTAAAATGGGCACCCAATCTACATGAAAATGGCAGGGATCTTTTCTCCTGAAAAGTCTACACAACATAATGGCTACGTAGACCATGTATTCATTCAAGGATGCTGTAGTATAAACCCCATGGGTATCAGCCTTAAATTTTGATGGACATCTTCACCAGTCTCTAATTATATCAGGATAAGTCTAGTCTACCTCGGTGCATTCTTTCCTCTGAAATTCTGCTAAAAACTCGGCATTAAAAGTATGTTTAGGATTTGGCGAGAGTTTATACATTACTTGTATATGTTCTGGCCTGAATGAGCCGACGATGACTCCTTGATCGTTTAAGATGCTCCTCATCAGGATATCGACCTTTTCTAGGGCCCAACTGATCATATCATTGTATGCCACGAGCCGAGGGTGCGCGACGATCTTATGAAGCTCTGATTCTGCTATGTCCAGATAGTGATTCTCAGAATCAGTATGAGCATTCTTGAATTCACATTCCAGAAATTTAGAGATTTGAGTCCAAGATTTAATGGAGTCTATAGGGTGTGGTGTGGTGTCGGAGATGATATCTCCTTCCTGTGTATCTTCACTCTTCTTCGGTGCCTTTTTCGGTGCCATGACTTTACGTTAAATGGAAAACCTGTCACAGAAAAGGAATGAATGAGCTCAACTGAGTGCTTCTTGCGCTTGATAAAATGAAAACACAGACATTCAAATGCTCTTTTAATTCATTTAACAATGACGGGATTGACATAGTTGACAAGAATTCAAGACATTTAATGCGGTAGATATTTTACTGAGATACGCATTAGTACCACGTATCACCAGTTATTCTTTATTTAAATGGCCGCATTTTGGCACCTTTGTATTTTAAAGAAAACTCGGAACATTTTACTCAATCAGAAACCGAAACATGAACGAAACCCTAAAAAATGATTATCATTAATCATGCTTTGGAAAAAGGTTAATTTGTGCTAATCGTAGATTAAGACTCAAGATTTCATTTTTTGGGATTTCGGGGATCGTGTTGTCAAGAAGTATGTCATCGATGAATCTCGAAATCCGATCTCCGAAATTGCGAAATCGCAACAAGGTTAATTAAGACTTAAACGTTTTAGCAAAGTAATTGATTGATATTAAGCGTTTCGGGATTTTAGGGATCGTTTTGACAAGAAGTATGTCATCGATGAATCCCGATTTCCGAAGTTGCGAAATTGCAACGTGTTTAAACTAGGACTTAAATTCATCTTAATTAACTAACTAATCAGGGTCAAGGACAAAACAAAGTTAGTTCGGTTTAACACAAATTATGGGTCAGGATTTCACGATTCGGGATTTCGGGGATCGTTTTGACAAGAGATGTGTTATCACTGAACCCCGAATCCCGAAATCGTGAAATGATTAACTTAATCCTTAACTTTTTGCGTTAGAGAATTAATTAATTAGCATTTTAACTAACTCTCTTTCTTTCGGGAAATCAAGGATCGGGATTTCGCAATTCAATTTGTATTGAAAAATATGTTTTCAGCAAACCCCGAATCCTGAAAACTCTTTAAAGTTAATCTTAACTCCATTAGGTTTAAAGCTTATCATGATTAAAATAATTTTATAGAAAATGTGTTGGGATTCTTATAATACTTTTAGGTTTTTTGTCTTTTATTATTTAAATAATTAAGTTCTTCGGGAAATCGATACCGTGCTTTTGGGAATGATAACGAAACTTGTGTTTTATGAAAATATGAAACCCAAAAAAGGAAAATTTAGGTCTTAGGGATAAAATTTTTAAGAATTGTTTCAACAGGCTCTTCAACCCCATGGAGGTCTGAAATAATCATCTCCCCATGTGTACTGGTCCAAGATGGTACCTGTCCGTTGGGAATGGTCCTGCACATCAAAAGCTACGTCCTCCATGGGCTCATTAGTCACATGGATCATAGCAATGTCAATCACATTTCATCATCAATATTAATAAACATATGCATAAAACCCCTAATAGATCAATCAATAGCTCAAAGACATTACCCAATCCTACTATACAAGTCTGGGAAAATTTCAAGGCATCCTATTGGGCTAGTGTCCACTGAATAAGGGAAGTTCCGGGAAGAGATCTCTTCCAAGCCATGTAAGTGGATGAAGTGGTCAAGGGACGTCCAAGCAGGTGGGTGCAACGCATGTCAATGATCCAAGATGTTACCTATGGGTGCCTTTGTAGAAGGTGCGTTGTACCTGTCATGGATGCAATTTTTTCCAAGCCCATCCATGCCTTTTATTCTTTTTGTTATTTCATTTTTCATTTTTTTTTTCTTTCTTTTTTCTCAAGAGATAATCAGGGGACACTGCCCTGGTGTGGTGACCAGTGGTGACAATGTTACCCACAAGTACTTTCACAGAAATGAGAAGGCTAGCTCGTGATGAGACCCCCTTTCTCTTAGCCATGCAACCAAATTTCACTGCCTTGGCGTGGTAACCGACTGATTGCAATGTCATACTGCTAGGTACCCATGGACCTAATAGGTTGGCTTGTGATGAGACCCCCTATCCTCTGGTTAGGTCTTGTTTTATTATTTTTTAGGGTCCTTCTTGTTTCTTATTGAGAAGCCTTTTATTTCTTTCTCAGGGATCCCTGGGTGAAGCATCTCGAGGTTTTATTCTTAGGCTTTAATCTTTTACCAGCTTTCTTTTACCTTCTGGGCCTTTAGCCCCTTCTTCCCACTAGATAAGATGCAATCCTAAAAATAAGTCAACCCAATGCCCATACAAGTGGAATGGGACAGGTGAGTGGGAAACAAGATGGAAAAGTGAAGCTGTGAAGGGAGCAGACGATGGCTTCTCAGAGACGATCCCCAGTGGCTAACCAAAACCAACAGACACATGTTTACTAGGACATCCTGTCAATTCCCCAAACATGGTCAAGTGGGCAAGTGTAAGGTCCAAGAAAATTGTTAGAAATAAAAGGAATCAAATGCATACATTCAATAGTTTTGATGATCAAATTGACACATACCATGATACCTGAAATAATTACCTCATGAAGCAAGAACCCTCTCTGACACAAGACCAAGCCAATGTTGGTGGAGGCTGCTGCTGCTGACATGATAAAGATGCTGGAAGAGAGAAAAGGTGGGCCTTCCAGAGCCATGTTGAAGTCAATCCTGCTCTCAATACTCCATGTCTAGGACTTGCAGGCCTTGAGACATGATCTCCCAGTTATCCTTGAAAGTGGGGATAACATCTGGCTCCATCTCGGGGACATGTGTTCACCGTAGAGCGCATGAGAACCTCAACATCTATGGCATAACTTGATGACCTGCTCGATCTTAATAGAAGTATTAGTAACAAAATTGGGGTGGTAATGCCACCCCAACGTAGATATATAAATATAGACTGAAATAAAACAATCAATAGTGCGTATGTAAAACAAATTACTTACCTGTACCTCCCTGTTGGCTTGATGTTGGATGTAGTCAAACAACCAGTGAAGCCAATCCAACAATGTCCTACAATACCTGTCTTTGTGCTTCATCATAGACCAAAATAGTGATAAATCAACCAAAAAAATGACTTGGGTTAGAACATATATCATATCATCGAAAATCACAAACTCTAACTCATGGAGGCAGGTAGGAGAGATAAAATTGTGCCAAGTTAGTCTTTGAGGAAAGTACTCAATCCACTTCAGGAAAGGGTCATGAAAAGTCTAAGGTTCAGAATACCGACTCAAAGGATCGACAAACTGGCTATCTAGGACATATTGACACTCTGAAGCTCGGGAAGGGATTGACAAAGATATAGTAGATGACTAGTAAACTCTTAAGGGAAAGAAAAAAAAATGAGATGATGGACTCAAATATGTAGTTTTCAACCAACCCTTGGATTCTCGGGTTTGCTTAAGAGGAAACTCAATATAAAATATATAATTTCCAACTACACCTTTGATGACACAACAAGGTAATGGAATAAGAGGTGGCTGGGGAGAAAGGTCATGAGAATCCTTCTTTAGGCAAACAATATTCTTACCCCCATCAAAACCTAAGCACAATGGTGGTTGATAGTCATTTTCATAGGGTAAATCTAAGTGTTCGTAGGGGTAATCATCAAAGACCTCAAGGTAAGACCTAAAATCATCAGGCAAATATGGTACTTGGTCAACCTTGGGTGTTTGGGTAGCATCGGTAAAAATCTGATCTCCTTGTTGCCACTGGTCAAGAGCTTGCTGTGATAATTGCAAGGGAAACACTTGGAGATGACTCTCTATGTCGTAGATGGGATCCATATCATAATCGAATGCATCCCACCCACGTCTCCCAACATGTATGAACTCATCAATGTTATCATCTATGTCATTATCGATATCATAACATGCAGGGTTTGAAGCATTCTTGCTCATCTCCTCCTCATCTTCCCTATCACAAAGTATAGCATTATCAAAAACTAGGAGATGAGGGCAACTTATTGTTTCTTCTTGTGTAGGAGTTTTGAGGACTTGGGTGTCTTCAACATGTGTTATGGTTTCATCCTCAAGAACTACCCCTTCATCTTCAGTTGTGCAGCATGGAAGCTATGATTCTTTCGGGGATTCCATTTCTCCTTCATTTCCTGAATCATGGGACAAGGTGTCATCGGAATCCTGAAGTGGAAAGCAAATAACCTCATCTTCGCTTTGCTATGCAGGAGAAACATGTTCTTGGATGACCTCATCAGAGGGAGGAGCACGGGTTGGTACTTCATCATCTTGCTTAGGTTTTTTCTCCTTAATCACGTCCTTATTCTGCTGGTTAAAAACTTGTTCTCTTCTTTCTTGGGGATCATAAGTAAAGGTTTCAAGGGAAACTAGTTTTATCAGGCTAAGAGTGTCCATGGTACAGTTATTGGTCTTGGACAAGGAGAGATTTTTCTCGATTCGAATGGCCATGTTGTAAGCTTTTGCAAGTGTTTTTGGACCCTTTTTATTTAGGAGGAAGCTTAAATTCCCCAAAAGTCCATTGGTATAGAGATAGATGAGATACTTGCCTTTAGGACGATAGCTTTCAGGAATGTGGTACAACAACTTCTGAAATCTAACCCCGAAATCTCTGATGGTCTCATCCTTTGTTTGTTTTATGCATTCAATACCTCTAAAAAATGATTGAATATGTTCCATTTTTAGAACCCACCTTGCAAGAAATATTTCTTCAAATTGGTCCATAGATGTGATGCTGGCAGTTGGAAGATTATCATACCATCTTCTAGCCTCTCCATGTAGAGTGGCAGAGAAGAGTTTCATTACCAAGTCTTCAGCGTCATCACTGACAGGGCGGTACTAAAAGAAAGACCAGAATTTGCTCATGTGATAATCAAGATTTTCTCCATTGATGCCAATGAATCTAGGGAGCCATTTTTTATACCAAGGGGGCATTTGTCTAGGATATCCCTGGATTTTATTCATGTTCAAAGGTTTGTAGTTCCTCGGATCGCATTGTGAAGTCATAGTTGGCTTCGTCATCAGTGCAGTCGCCATATAGTTTTATTGAAACTATCAAAAGATAAGGGAAAACATCCCAAGTGGAGTCGCCAGGTAAGCTTGTAAGATAAAGACTATACGAGCAAGGCTTATCAAAAAAGTGTCGTTCGAGGAAGGTTTGAATCAGTGTTCCCCGACAACGGCGCCAAAATGTTATTGCACAATTTGTAGCAAGGTTTAAATCTTGAGGTTTGAAGGCCAAACTGGCATAACATGAACCAATCCCACCCAATGTCACCGCGATGGGAAGGTTCTTTCTCTTTAAGGAGGTTAGGCCAAGGGGAGACGTCCCCGGTGACCTGGGGTTTTGAGGAGGCAAGAAGATAATAAGACAAGGGTAAGTTTTCCCCTCTCACAAGTCACCACCAATAAGATATTCCTGGCTAAACAACCAACAAAGAAGTAAAACCCCCAAAGAAATGTACCTGCCTAGAACAAAGCAACAACAAACTGATATGTGCAAGCTATTTCAGTGGGTTAGTACATCATATGAGTATCTGATAAATATATATAAGCAATTATGGCAATAAATATTGATGAAGTCAATGTTTATAAATATGGCAATGAAAGTAATGTCACTTCTTCAATAAATGCTAGAATAACGTTGACATTCAATACAATAAAACAATAACTCATTCAATTAATGCCTTTAATCATTATCCAATTGCTTAATGAACAAAACAATGCTGCACTAATGATGTAGTAGCATAAGATGACGACAACAATTAGGGTTGGTAGGGTTAGCTCTTAGGCTAGGGTTAGTAATTAGGGTTTCAATTCAAAGTGTTTGAGAGTGTTTAGATCAAGTCCACTTCAACGCATGAGGTCTTAGGATCAGTGCCTTAGGGTTAAATGGAGTCAATAGTGAAGGACACAAGAGTTGAAGGAGACAAAGACTAAGGACTAGAGGGAGAATTTTTGAGGTGTTGCTAAGGAAAGGCCTCAAAATCAAAACCCTAGGGGAGAAAGGCTCACTTTGGTGTTGCTACAACAAGGCCTTGTGCTCTCTCCTCCTTCCCTAGCTCAACTGGAAAAACAGCTAGCTCAGAAAATGAAGCATATAACCAAAACAAGAGGGTTTGATGAGACAAGGTGTTGCTACAGTAAGGCCTTACAACAAACCCTAGAAAAATTATGGCCCTACGTGTAGTAGACCTAGGCTTAGGACGTCTTCCTCTTCTTGGCCTCTAAATGGCACGACTAGCAAGAGATGAAGAGAAAAAGAGGGTGTAGCTACGACTAGGCTCTCTCTTCTCTATCAATGGTTGAAAAAAATTCTCTATCAGGGGACATGAGACAAGGACCTACTTGTGTTCTTGTCACCTAGGGTTTTGATTCAACAAAATTCATAAACATATGCAAGAAATTAGACTACAACCATTCATTCAAGAAGTTTTGCAGAAAAATACTTACAATTCATCAAGAAATAACCATGCAAACCCTACTTGTAACACCTTCCTTCTAGAGAAATGCCAAAAAATGTCTTCCTTCAACAAGTGCACCTCACTAAATCAACCAAAACCCTAGAATAGGGCGCAAATTTTGGACCTCACCAAGTGGTGAGTGAGTGATGATGAAAAAATGAAGGAGAAAAACTTCCATTTATACAATACCATGACCTAATTTTACTTTTTAGGTCATGTAAAAGGCCGACAAGGCTAAAATACAAAAATCATACTGTTTTACATTAAATTGTCAAATTAAATCTTAAATCAAGCTGAAAAGAGAGTAAAATCCCCTCCAAGGGAGACGTTAGCCCCTTTTTTGGCAGATGGGGCATCCTGGAGCAAAACGTTAGTTCTCCTTGGGCTTCTCCAACCTGCCAGACATGCCATTGTTGCCTAGCATGCCTCCCAAATCGTCCATGATGCTAGGTGATGTCATGGTCAAGATGGTAACCTCCTAGGCCTCCCAAGGCCAACGTTTCACTGAGAAAGGGTCATCGCCCCTAGGTCAAGCTTTGCCGGGGTGCCTCTGGTGGAACGTCCTTTTCTCATCTGGTGCAAAGCTCCAGATCCATCTCTATCTTGTATCTACCCCCTGATGGGGTCTTAGCATCCACCTTATGGGATCTTCAGCCCCATGGAGGTCCGAACTGATCATCTCCCCATGTGTACCGATCTAAGATGGTACCTGTCCGTTGGGCATGGTCTTGCACATCAAAAGCTACGCCCTCCATGGGCTCATCAGTCACAGGGATCATAGCAATGTCAATCACATTTCATCATCAATATTATTAAACATATGCATAAAACCCCTAATAGAAAATTCAATAGATCAAAGACATTACACATCCTACTATACAAGTCTGGGAAAAGGGAAAGGCATCCTATTGGGCTAGTGTCCACTGAATAAGAGAAGTTCCCGAAAGAGACCTCTTCCAAGCCATGTAAGTGGATGAAGTGGTCAAGGGACATCGAAGCAGGTGGGTGAAACACAGGTCAAGGATCCAAGATGGTACCTGTGGGTGCCTTTGTAGAAGGCGAGCTATACCTGTCATGGATGCAATTCTTTCCAAGCCCATTCATGCCTTTTGTTCTTTTTGTTATTTCATTTTTCATTGTTTTTTTCTTTCTTTTTGCTCAAGAGATAATCAGGGGACACTGCCCTGGCATGGTGACCAGTGGTGACAACGTTACCCACAAATACTTTCACAAAAATGAGTAGGCTGGCTCGTGATGAGACCCCCTTTCCCTTGGCCATGCAACCAAAGGTCACTTCCCTGGCGTGGTAACCATCTGATGGAAATGTCATACTACTAGGTACCCATAGAACTAATAGGCTCGCTCATGATGAGACCCCCTATCCTCTGGTTAGGTCTCATTTTATTATTTTTCAGGGTCTCTCTTGTTTCTTATTGATAAGCCTTTTATCGCTTTCTCAGGGATCCCTGGGCGAAGAATCTCGAGGTTTTATTCTTAGGATTTTATCTTTTGCCAGCTTGCTTTTACCTTCTGGGCCTTTAGCCCCTTCTTCCCACTAGATAAGATGCAATCCTAAAAATAATTCAACCCAGTGCCCGAACAAGTGGAATGGGACAGGTGAGTGGGATATAAGATGGAAAAGTGAAGTTGTGAAGGGAGCGAACGATGGCTTCTCAGAGACGACCCCCAGTGGCTAACCAAAACCAACAGACACATGTTTACTAGGACATCCTGTCAATTCCCCAAACATGGTCAAGTGGGCAAGTGTAAGGTCCAAGCAAATTGTTAGAAATAAAAGGAATCAGATGCATACATTCAATAGTTTTGATGATCAAAGTGACACATACCATGATACTTGAACTAATTACCCCATGAAGCAAGAACCATCTTTGACACAAGACCAAGTCGATGGTGGTGGAGGCTGTTGCTGCTGACAGGATAAAGATGCTGGAAGAGAGAAAAGGTGGGCCCCCCAGGGCCATGCTGAAGTAAATCCTGCTCTTGGTACTCCATGTCTAGGACCTGTGGGCCTTGAGACATGATCTCCTATTTATCCATGAAAGTGGGGGATAACAGGAACAACAACGACAAAACATACTTCCTATTCCTATCATGATTAGCTTCGAAATAATCTATCAAAAAGAACAAATTCATGAAACATGCACAAATATAAAGGAAATAGGCCAAGCACACACACATATATATTAATGAAAACAAATTAAAGTGCTTACAACCATAGATTTCGATGCAGGAGCTTCACAAAGGACTATTTGTCAGGCCCTTGCTCAAAAGTTCCACGATCAGAATGACTGTAACTTTCACTGATAAATCTCCCTTATGAGATCATAAGTTTGATGCCTTGCATGCCTCCCCTTTTCACAATGAAGAGGCCTCTTTATATAGGCTTGGAGAGGCCTAACCACCTTAGATATTCTTGGGATAGGTTGAGGATATTTCTCCATCAGTTGTGGATCCTCCCTAAGATCCAACCTTGACCTTAGATTCGAATCCAACTAACTCCAGAGATGAGGGGGATTTATCCTTGATTTTCCTCAACACTCCAAAATTCTCTCAAGAAGACCATTGCTCCCTCAAAATGGGATACAAAGAATTGCAACACACCCCAAAGGATGGTAGGGAGCGCTGGCACTCCCTGACAGTGGGTAGGGGAGCGTTGGCCTCCAAAAATGACTTTTGAGTGGTTTTTTCCATGGTAAAATCTTTGTACTCTTGGTCAAGTGATTTCTCCTTCTTAAACTAGTCTTTGAAGGTGTCTTAAATGGTCTTGTAATGTCATTCTAGGCATGGCATAGGCCTGATGACAATATGATGTTTGCGACACTTGCGACACTTAAGGCTAAAATGTGACACTTGCGACATTGGTAATGACGACAATAGATCATCATTGGAGTGAATAATTTTGATGTGTAATAGTTTTGGTCATGGTATTGATTTTCCTTGAATATTTTTTGAGTTGCCTCGTTTCCCCCTCAAGAGTCGCCATGTTGGAAAAACTCCCGACTTCCTCAATATCATTTGCACAATGGCCCAAACATCCTAAGCCCCTTGATTTCATTGCATAGGAAAACAAATCAACAACTATGCAACGTAATTGATACCCTCCTCTTTCTCACATACACTAACATTGAATTCCCTTCTTCTCCAAGGCGGGTGAAAACCAAAGTTTTTTGAAGCATCAAATACAAATAGGGAATATAGCCTACTTTCCATATACGTCCCAATTCCAACTCCAATCCGCAGGCTCATCATAATGGCTATTAATCCTTGGATAAGATTTGCAAGTCCTCATGCAAGAGGATCGGTTGGTCTTTCATCATGGCATTGGATTAACCTAAGGAAGGGGAGCCCTTTATCTTTATTACCCTTTGTCTTTTGCATGGTCACGAGGTTATAGGTGGCTTGGAAAGGCCCTCCCTCTTTAATGCAATCAAGAGTGGTGTCCTCAATTGGTGCATGAGGGCGATGCTCTCATACCCCTACCATCCCTTAAAACCAATATTTCTTAGAGGAGGGAAGCACTTTCATTTTCTATGTGGTCTGCCTCTTTGTTGAGCTTGTGCTTGACGTGGAGGAAATACACTGATATGAATATCTTAGTTAGAGAAAATTTTCTCTAGGTAGTCTTTGTTTCTCTTGGTTCTTTTAGGGGGTTTTCCCAATAATAACAAGCTAATGATGCGTGTCAAATCTCCAATTACAGTGATGCTATGATCTAGTAACAAGTTAATGTCGTGGAGTGTTGCTAGCGTCTTTTCCTTGTTGTTTGAGACAATTTCCATTCTCAAAGTTATCTTTAGCATTTGATTTCCATCGGGATCAAAGAGATTCCCCTTGTGTGTACCACCCCACAAATTATAGTTGTAGTAGTTATGATTAGTGGTTGGTCTTAAGGATGACAAGAGTGTGAATTTTAAAAAAATTATCAATGAAGAAAGATGTGATATTCCTGATAAAATTCAGTGTTACCTTTGAGGATAAATTCTAAATTCTAAATTGGAATCTAATATGAAATATAATTTAAATACAAATTCAATTGAATTTTATCGCTGTCAATGCAAAAAGATGTGATCAAATTTGGCATTCAGTTTTATAAATATATAATTATAAATTCAAATGCAAAACAATGTGATCAAATTTGGCATTAAGTTTGAGGAAATAAAAAGATGTGATCAAATTTGGCATTAAGTTTGAGTTAATATATAATTCTAAATTCAAATTTAGTTTGAAATCTAATTCAAAATAAAACTTAATCAAATTTTATAGAGAAATTTCAAACTTAAAAATAAGTTAATCCTTGAATTTCGAATTCAAATGAATTTAATCCCCGAATTTCAAATTTGAATGAATTTAATCCTCGGCTTTCAAAAAGATGCGATAAATAGAAAACACACAAAGAATTCATAGAAGACACAATACAAGAGATACAAAGATGAATACACAAACACAATATAATCTTTGGCATTAGACCTAGCCTCTATTTATACACATTTAGATAATCTGCACCGTTGATCATGAGCATAGATCAAGGGATGAGATTGTCTCTTCTAGACACTTCTCCTCACTCTAGTCAAGCTTATTTATTACATCCTTATCTCCATCAACTAATTTGATTGACTTGTCTCTTACTTACTCACACATGTCATCAAGTTTGGTTTACCTGCTCAACAAATCATCATCCCATACATGTATGAGTTATGAGTTCTAACAATCCCTCTTAACAAATACATGTCTTAATCTCTATCTAGTCAGGTCTTTACCAGAGTCATGTCGTCATCTTATGTCATCTTCTTATTGTTGGGATTCCTTCAGTGTGATCATTTATTTTAATGGCTTCCGCTCATCATAAATCTCCTTGGCATTTTGCGGCTTATCCCAAACCATTACAATGTTCAAGTGGTTTCGGATGACCACTAACCATCACACCAAGTGGTTTCTTACTGATCACACACTTTGCTTATAAGTAGTTTCGGCTGAACACATGATCCAGATTTTATGAGCAAAACGAAATGAACACAGATTATTATTATTATTAACATAGAGACACGATGAACAATAACAGATATTTAGTAAAACTGGCTTCTATTCAATAAAGAAATATGTTGAAACTGTAAAATGCAGATTGAAAACAAGCTTGCTAGAATGGTGGCAGCTTATCTCTGAGAAGAGATGTGACAACTGCGCTCATTTGCAAGAAGATGAGTACAATGAGGCTATGAAATACCTTTTACAATAAAAATGAATTCCAAATCCCAAGACACCCAAAAACTTAACCCTAGGATATGAAGCGCCAAGAGTCATGTGGGCCCCGTTGGGGTAAGTTGGTACATCAACTTCCCGAGGTCGTAACGTTTGCATACGATCTCCGTTTTAGGCGCACAATAGCCTATTGGAAAGGCCTATACAAGGACTACACATGATGCTGTCAAAATTTGACTTTGTCTTTAGTTTGACTATGGTGAGCCCTAAAAACGTGTTTTAGGGCCTTAAAACGACCTCGAAAGTTCAGGACCCGAAAACTAGGAAAAAACTGCCAAACTGAAAAACTACCAAGATGAGCCAGTTTGAATAGGTGGGTGGCCACCTATATCCACCTGGATCAATCCTATCCACTTAGGAAGAAATGGTCTCCATTGCGTTGAGTTCCCCCATTAGATGAGGAAATTTCTATTGAATTTGGCCCCGTATGAGCCACTTGCCTTGGTGTAGGCGCTTCCTTGCTTTGACAACCCGATAAAGATGGATCCTATGCTGGTGAGTGACCTTGACCTGTGTGTCCATGATATGATCAGTGGATTCATGTTCCATGCATTCAAGGTTGATATATGTTGGGGTCAATTGTTCTGCTATCTCTAAGGTGTCCAATAATGGTGGAAAAATGGCCGAAGGAGATCCACATTGAACACTGGGTGCAAGCCAAGGAAGGGGGGAATGTTGAGCTCAAAAGAATTGTCTCCCAAATCCTTGGTGATGGTTTAAGGTCCATAGCGGAGTGGAAAAATATTTCGATGGGGCCCTGTAAGGCGTTCTTTCTGCAAGTGCAACCAAACTTTGTCTCCCATCTGAAACTTGTGTGGCACCCGATGTTGATCATGGTGTTGCTTGTACTTGGCATTAGACTTCTGTAAAATATCCTGAACCTATTGGTAGATGTGATGATTCCATTCAATGAACCATGTGGCTTTGTCAGCTTCAGTTTGAGCATGGGACAAATTCTGTCTGGGTGGCTGCAAGGGGTAGTGCAACATCCATGGGACCCAATGGTTGAAATCCAAACCCTACCTAAAAGGGGTTGTGGCCGGTTGAGTTATGTATGGATCTATTGTAGTTGTGCTGAACATAGGGAAGAATCTCATCCCATGTGCGTGGGTTCTTGGAATTTTACATGCACATGATATGCACGATCATCCAGTTTACGACCTCAGTTTGGCCATCCATCTGGGGGTGGAAGGCAGTGGATTTGGTGAGCTTGGTGTCTAGCAGTGACTAGAGGCTCAAAACGAATGTGCTGAGGAACCGATTGTCCCGATCTGAGATAATGGTTTGTGGTATCCCAAAATGTACCCACACTCGTTCAAAGAAGAGCTTGGAAGTGGCCTCCGCTGTGATTCTCTTCTTGCAGAAAACCATAATCACCATTTTGGAAAAGCGATCAACAACCACAAAAACACATTCGTTTCCCCGCTTGGTGAATGGAAGACCTAACATGTAGTCCATTGAGATGGATTCCCAGGGCCTGTTAGGAGTAGGAAAATGGGTGTACATGCCTTGTTTTTTAGTGTCTGGCTTGACAATAGTGCAGGAAGTGCAGGACCCGATATACTTTCTAACATCCTATCGAAGTTTCGGCTAGTAGAAATGTTTCTACAACATTGCCACTTTATTTTCTACGTCGAAGTGTCTTGCCACTCGACTATAGTGGGCTTCCGAAATCAGCTTCGCTCACTCGCTTGATGGAATGCAGAGATGGCCCAGATGGCACAACAACCCATCCTGAAGATCGAAATTAGTGACAGTTTTGTTTGCGCCCAACATCTGGTAGGTGGTGGCGAATTCAATATCTTTATCATAGAGTTGGGGCCATCCAGAGGTCTCATGGCCACAAGAGTATAGCACTATGGTGAGTGCGGTGACTAGAGGTCGATTGAGGCAATAAGCGAAGCAGTTGGTACTTCCTATATTATACTTGATGTTGAGGTGGAACTACTGCAAGTATGTGGACCACTTTTGATGGCGGTTATTCTTCTCTTTTCCTTGTGTCTGCATGAACTACAACAACTTATGACCAGTGTGGATGAATGTCTCTTTCCCAAGAATGTAATGCCTCCACTGGTGATAAGCTTGCACAATGGAGTACATTTCTTTGTTGTAAATAGGGTACTTACGAACGACATCTGAAAGTGTCTCACTATGATAGGCCACAGGGTGGCCATATTGAGTGAGAACTACACCCACAACATAGTCTGAAGCATCTGTATCAATCTCAAAGATTTGTTGCAGGTTGGGTAATGAAAGCACTGGGGCTGAGCACAAGCATTGCTTCAAATCATCGAATGCTTGCTATTGGGACATGCCCCACACAAAATTTATGTTACCACCACCCCTGGTTACTTGGATGAGGGCCCATGCAATATGGGAGAATCCCAACATGAAATTGCGATATAAATTGGTAAGGCCTAAGAAGCTCTGAAGTTCAGTGAGCGTGGTTGGGGCTAGCTAGTCATGGATGACCTAGATTTTGGATGGATCCACATGCACACCATGCTTATCAACAATGTAGCCTAGGTACTGATTCCTGTTCATGTCGAAGGAGCATTTTTCCAAGTTGGCATATAGCTTGTGCTGCTGTAGAGTGTGCAAAACCTCCTGAATATGATGCAAGTGTTCCGCCCAAGTTTTGCTGTAGATGAGGATGTCATCCAGATATACCACTACAAAAGAATTGCTAAAAGACTGTAAGATATCATCCATCATCCTCATGAAAGTTGCTGGTGCATTTGTTAAACCAAAGGGCATGACCAACCATTCAAAAAGACCTTCTTTTGACTCGAAGGCATTATTCCATACATTTGTCTTCTCTATTTTGACCCGATGGTAGCTAGACTTCATATCAATCTTACTAAAGTATTTGGCCCCCTTGAGCTGATCAAGGAGATCAACAATTCGGGGAATCAGGTACCAGTTGTTGACTGTGATTTTATTTAGGGTCTGATAATCAATGCATAGTCGCCAGGTCTCATCTTTCTTCTGCGCAAGCACGATTAGGCTTCCACAAGGTGATGAGTTGGGTCGGATGTGCCCCTTGTGGAGTAGTTCTTGGATCTGACACTTGATCTCCTCATTTTCTAACAAAGAGCGACGATAGACTGACCCATTGGGTAACGGTGTGCCAGGGGTTAGATCGATGGAATGATTGGCCTAACAATGCAGAGGTACCCCAATAGGCGAGGAGAAGATGTCTTTGTATTCTTCCAAAACCTTATCCACTTGCTTCTGCTACGTGGAGAGGTCGATCACGGAGGCCATGGATGTGGCTACAACCTTTCGCTCATTCTCAGAGTGAATCACGAAGAAGAAAAACTTCCCAGTCTAAGAGATAACCTTCCTACATTGCTTGGCAGAGATCAAGGAAATGACACTAGGTGGGACTACCTCAAGTATCCTGTACAATTTCCTGTCCAAAGTAATAATAACATCGTGAGGTCTAGACTCATGTACAACATGATGTTTCCATAAATAAGGTTGGCCCAAAAGAACATCGCAAATTTCAAGGGGAGAAACATCACACAATACCTCGTCTTTGAAGGGCTTGATGCCATAGGACATGCGATACCGTTGGCTGACACAAAGATCGCTTCCTTGGCAAAGCCATCCGATGGTATAGGGATGTAGGTGTGGCGTTGTCGATAGGGATAACCGCTTGACGATCTCCGCTGAGATGAGATTCTTTTGGATACAACTATCAACGATGAAGTGAAACAAGGTGCCTTTCACCCACATCTGTGAATGAAATAGGCACTCTCCTTCCTTTGGCTCATAAGGTTCACGGGGCTGGATCTTGGTGGTAGAAACGATTGTACTGGGTTTTGCATCAATGATTTGTCTCCCCTTTTCTTGTTATGACTCAGATTCAGAACCTACATCTGATTCATAGGCTTTCACCTCAACCATCAATGTCTGCTTTGAATGGAAATCAAAAATGTTATCTTAGGGGCTCTTATGGAATTCACACCACTTCTCGATATCTTTCTTCGTCTTTCCATTGTCCTTCTTTGTTTGGGGCTTAGACTGGTTGTCCTGAGGCTATCCATCTTTGCTCTGCCCTTTGTGTTGTGGGTTGGGGCCGCCCTTGCCCTACTGCGGTGAGGGGTTCCTAGACCCAAACCGTCGCATTTTTTGTTTAAGCTTATGCTCGTTTTTGACGACATATCGAAGGTCGCGCCCAAGGACAAGATGTCTAAAAAATGCATTCCTTCCTCGATGTATCTATGCATACCAATGCGGTATTTGAGCACCATATGTCATTCAAAATATTTTATACCCAACTTGGTGCGCAAGGTATGGATGATGTTTGTGAGCTTTGACACTACTTGGTCCCTTTCTTGCCGCAGTGTGGTCCATTTTGTATACAGGTCATCATAATTTCCAACATGGTAGTATTGTTCCTTAATAGCATCCCTGAAGGACTCCTAGGTGAGTGCGACTATAAATAATGAGGGTTCCTCTGTTGCCTTTTTGTCACAAAAAGTATCCCACCAATCTTTGACATGGGGGATGACTTTGAGGAGCGCAAAAGTAATCTTTTCCTATTCGAAAAGTTATGGACAAAAAAATACCTTTCTAGTAGATTCAACCATTTGTGTCTATCTGACCTTCAAATATAGGAATATCAAATTTGATCTGTACCTTGAAGGGGGCGACTCCTCCGCTCGAGGAAGATGCGTCGCCTGTTGGTAGCCATCGAAGGATTTGCACAAAATTATCCATCATCTCGTTCCTCTGTTGCGCAAGGGCTTCCTTGAGAAATAGTTTGAAAGAATCTTCTGTTCAATCGTCTTTCTTTTCTCCCTCCATGGAAGGTCGCTTGGGCATGCGAGAGCTCTTGTCCTCAAGAGAAACAAGCTCGAGGCCCAACTCTTTATACCCTGACCTCGTTGGGGACATGCACTAAGAATGACAAGGAGAAAACCGCTCTGATACCATTGATCCGGTTTTTATGAGCATAACGAAATGCACATAGATTATTATTATTATTAACACAAAGACACAATGAACAATAACAAAGATACAATAAAACTGGCTTCTATTCAATAAAGAAATATGCTGAAATTGTAAAATGCAGACTGAAAACAAGCTTGCTAGAATGGTGGCGGCTTATCTCTGAGAAGAGATGTGACAACTGCACTCATTCGCAAGAAGATGAGTACAATGAGGCTTTGAAATCTTTTTCAATAAACACGAATGCCAAAACCCTAGATATCCTAAAACCTAACCCTAGGAAATGAAGCGCCAAGAGTCATGTGGGCCTCGTTTAGGTAAGTTGGTACATCAACTTCTTGAGGTCACAACTTTTGCATACGATCTCCGTTTTAGGTGCACGATAGCCCGTTGGAAAGGTCTATACGAGGAATACACATTATGCCATCAAACTCTAACTTTGTTTTCAATTTGACTTTGGCGAGCCCTAAAAATGCTGTTTAGGGCCTCAAATCAACCCCAGAAGTTGAAGACTCGAAAACTAGGAAAAAATTACAAAACCGGAAAATTGTCAAGATGAGCCACTTGGAATAGGTGGATGGCCACTGATATCCACCTGGATCAAGACATATGGTTTTGGATGACCACGAACCTCACACACATATGGTTTTAGCTGACCACGAACTTTGAACACAAGTGGTTTCGGCTAACCACGAACCTCACATACTGATGGTTTCGGTTGACCACGAACCTTGCGCATAGATGGGGAAATTGATTTACATTGCACACACTCAATTGAACTTTCTTCACTATGAGCTTCATCCTCAAACTTTTTCTTCTTCTTTTGTACCTGCATAAAACTGATTATTGCTCGATCTTTTGTTCCTTCCTTTTGTACCTACAACCAATTGATCATCGATGTCCATATAAAAATAAATTCATCTACCGAGATACATGGGTGCCGACTGCTGTACTCGCTAGTGCTCTAGGAATCCTTTTCAGCTACATGGTTCATCAACACATTAGACTATCCTTTAATCATTACTTGGTCCCAACCAACTCACACTCTGAGATTACTCCATCTCACATTCCCCCCATTAATCGAAGATCCAACTTCTCCGACTCACCATCAAGTTTAGATACAAGTACACCAGCCACCCTCGTACCTACCTTCCATAGCTGTGATACCAAAACAGAAAACACACAAAGAATTCACACAAGACACAATACAAGAGATACAAAGATGAATGCACAAATACAATATGATCTTTGACATTAGACCCGGCCTCTATTTATACACATTTAGATAAATCTGCACCGTTGATCATGAGCATAGACCAAGGGCCGAGATTGTCTCTTCTAAACACTTCTCTTCACTCCAGTCAAGCTTATTTATTACATCCTTATCTCCATCAACTACTTTGGTTGACTTGTCTTTTACTTACACAGGTCATCAAGTTTGGTTTACATGCTCCAGATCATCATGCCATACATGTATGAGTTAAGTGTTCTAACAGTGATCAAATTTGGCATTAAGTTTGAGGAAATAAAAAAATGTGATCAAAACTGGCATTAAGTTTGAGGAAATATATAAAATTCTAAATTCAAATTTAGTTTGAAATCTAATTTAAAATAAAATTTAATCCAATTTTATTGACAAATTTCAAACTTAAAAAAGAAGTTCATCCCCGAATTTCGAATTTGAATGAATTTAATCCCCGATTTTCGAATCTGAACGAATTTAATCCTGGAATTTCGAATTTCAATGAATTTATTGCTKAACTTAATGGAATTTATTCAGCTGACCTTGTATAGTTGACTATTAAATTGAATTTACTCGGCTGACCTTGTATACGTGACTGTTATAATGATTGAAATAAATTTGAAGAGTTGATTATTGATCATCAAATTATATCTAGTACTCGAAGTATTCTGATTGCCTGCGTCTCATTTTAGCACCTCTTTTATTTATTTATTTGTGTTGTTTTGTTTTTTTGTTAAATAAGGAATTGACATAATTTGGTTACTAATGAACAACAAAAAGCTTTTTCAGACTTCACTAATTGTTGTCATTATTCGATGGGATTAATTTAGTAACTTTTTCAGACTTCACTAATTGTTGTCATTATTCGATGGGATTAATTTAGTAATTTTGGTAACTGCACTAGGTTTAATCTTTTTTATTTGTTTTCAGATGTCATGACCTGAGCCCATGGTTGTCATACCAGTTGTAACCTGCAGTTCAATGTGCAATAAATTAGTTTTCTTGAACATTCATTTGAGATGGAAGAAATAAWGACCCTTTCTTTTCCAAGATTAAGGCTAACCTGATAAAAAGGCCAATACATTGTAATTGATTATTACAAGAAAGTTCAATGATACCATATTTTAGTTCATTGTCTAAACATTTGATTTTTTGAAAATTTTCACAGGAATTGGGTCAAACAAACAGATCTGGGTGAAATCATCATTTTTCTGTTTTTTAAATTGCATTTTTGAATGTATAAATAAATTCAGCACCCTGAAAAACCCTCAGAACATTCGAATTGTAAGAACTCTCACTCAAATATGGACATCCAACAATTTTTGATTGGATTTAGGTAAAAATTGATTGGAAAATATACCCGTAATAACTCAAAAAAGTAAGTTTAGACTTCATCCTCCATTAAATAAAATTTTATATGATTTACATCAACGGATTCAGAAAAAAAAATCAGTTTTCATAAAATTTGTCTAGAAACAGTTTTTAATTAAAATTATATAATTTCCTAAAACATCCCTTTCCTAAATTTATATTTTTTCCAAGGTGCCTAAATTTTTATTTACTGTCACTTCCACAAAAATTGAATAAAGTTTATTTCTTGGACATGATTGGTCATACTGACATTTCTATTTAATACCACCTGTTAAAATTTCAGATTACTACCCATGTGGGTTGAGAGAGTAATTCTGTATGTTCTTTTCAGCCTGTATTCCATGCTATGCAAAATGATGCTACTTTCGAATTGTTATGATGTCTCAATTTAAGTTTTTAAGTTTTGAGATGAGAATTTGTGAAACTTGATTTTAGTAGTACTAGAAGGAAATAGTGAGGGGTTTGTCTTTAAAATTGGCTTATAATTTTTTTGTCTGTCATTTAAATCAAAGCAAAATCACTTAACAAAATGCAATTATATACCTGCTGTATAAATTACTCCTTTTCAATTATCAGTTCCATTCGATTCAGAATTGGTCAGGTTTATGTCTTCATTCTTTATGGGGAGATCTCTGTGTTGTGAGAAGGCTCATACAAACAAAGGGGCCCGCTTCATCACCCACATTCAAGCCCACAATGAAGGCTGCTGGCGTTCCCTTCCCATAGCCACAAGTTTTTTGCCCGGTTTCTATTTTTTCAATAAAATATTTTCTTCCATTAATAAAAAGAAGAGATTATACTATATAACTTTGTTTTATTTCTGAGTGCAGGGTTGCTGCTATACTGTAAGAACTGCATGCTCCGAATCAAAGGCACCCATGTTTATTCTTATTATCAAGAAGACATCAAAAAACACAAGTGGGAAGGTATTTAACATGTGGATTCTGGAAAACCAAAGCTAGTGAGAGAATAGGCGTGAATGAAGGTGTTTTATAAATTGATCTAGCCTTGTAGATTCTGTCAAACAAATACAATTTCCATCCTCATACAGAGACAATTTAAAAAAATTCGAACAATAAAAGCTAGTGTTGATAAATTGTGAAGCAAGAAATGCAGAGAGAAAGAATAGAACAGAAAACAATATATTAGAATATAAGAAGAAGAGTACAAAACTAGTACATGAAGAATTTTTGAAGTAGTAAGTACTATGCAAAGGGAAATAGCTGAGCTAAATAGGCTCAAGCAAAACAAGAATAGAAAGTACAACTGACCAGGATAGCTGGCAGTGTACAGTCAGCTTGTTGATGTTACATTATATTTAACACTCCCTCTTAAACTCAACAGTTACAAACATCAGCACTGATTATGCCTAAGTGTTGTCTCTGAAAATCAAAAACATATTTTCCTAGTGGCTTTGTAAAGATATCAGCAAGCTAATCTCGAGAACCACAGAATTGTAGTGCAATATCACCATTATTGACTAGCTCACGTATGAAATGAAAACGAGTGTCAATGTGTTTTCTTTTTTTGTGAAACATATGATTTTTGGATAAAGCAATTGCTGAAGTATTATCTCAAAAAATAGGAGTTGGATCCTTTTTTGTATGTGACATATCTTTCAATATTTTTCTCAGTCACACAGCTTGACAAGAAGCTGAGGTAGCGGCGACATACTCTACCTCTGCAGAAGATATTGAAACAATTGGTTGCTTCTTTGATGCCCATGAGATCAGGTTCGTGCCTAGTTGAAAAACATGTCCAGATGTGCTTTTCCTGTCATCTAGGCTGCCTGCAAAATCACTATCCATGTAACCAGAAAGTTGATTACTATCAGATTTAGTGTACCATAAGCCAAAATTGAGAGTTCCTGCAACATATCTCAAAATTCGTTTCTCCATTTTCCAATGAGAATCTTTTGTGGATTCCATGAATCTGGAAACAAGGCTGGCTGCATACATAATATCAGGCCTAGTTGCTGTAAGATACAACAAACTGCCTACTAAACTTTTGTACAGGGTAGAGTCCACTGTAGGGCCTTCATCTTTCTTGCTCAATTTTGTGCCTAGTGGTATGGGGGTTTCTGCTGGATTGCATTCTTCCTTGCGAAATCTTTTGAGGATGTCTGCTGCATACTTTTTCTGACAGACAAAAATGCCTTTGGTTGATTGATGAACCTCAATCCCTAAAAAATATTTCATTATGCCAAGATTTTCCATCTCAAACTCAGATTGCATGGCATGTTTAAAATTTGTTAACTCAAGATTTCCAATATAGATCATGTCATCAACATATAAACATACAATCAAGATTTTACCATGCTAATCTGTTTTGGTGTAAAGAGTTGGCTCATTTTGACTTCTGCTGAAACCACTTTTGATCAGATAAGTGGCAATTCTGCTGTACCAAGCTCTTGGAGCTTGCTTTAAGCCATACAAGGCTTTTTTCAACCGATATACTTTGGCTGACTGTTCTTGGACTTCAAATCCAAGTGGTTGATCGACATACACCTCTTCTTCTAAAAAACCATTCAGGAATGCTGACTTGACATCCATCTGTTATACTTGCCATTTGTGTTGGGTTGCTATGGCTAATAGAGTCCTTACAGTGTCTAGTCTTGCTACTGGAGAAAAAGTTTCACCATAATCAGCACCAGGTTGTTGTGAGAATCCTTTGGCAACAAGTCTTGCCTTGACTCAAGTGGGTTTTGTAAACCCACTTGACACCAATAATTTTCTTGTGACTTGGCAAGTCAACAAGATCCCATGTCTTTTTCTTCTCAATGGAGTCAATTTCTTGGTTCATGGCTTGAACCCAATGTGACTCCTTAGCTGCTTCCTTAAAAGATGTAGGTTGATATGACATTAAAGCAAAAATGTTGTGTTGTTCAAAGTCATCCAACTGCTGATAGATTTCTCTCAAACTTCGAGTTCTCTGATTTTGTGGTTCAGAGAATGATTCTCTGCTTGAAGTTGAGGTATCTTGAGAATTTTCAGGTTGTCTTTGTACTTGCAGTCTTGGAAGAATAGTTTGAGGTACTTGCTGTCCTGAATTTTCTGCATTTTCAGAACTTGGCAGCAATGGATTTTGACTGTCCATTTGCTGATTTTCTGAATCATTCCAGAATTGATTTTCCAGAGAATTAGTTTCTTGGAGATTGGATTGTAAAGACTGGAAGCTTTAGATGTTTCACTATATCCAGTGAAAATACATTTCTCACTTCTGTCATCAAGTTTCTTCCTTAATTCAGAAGGTATGTGAGCATATGCTATGCATCCGAATGTCCTTAGATGCACAACATTGAGCTTTGTCCCACTCCATGCTTCTTGAGGGACTTTTAGCTTTAGTTTGGTGGTTGGAGATCTATTCAAAAGATAAACTGAGCATGCTACTGCTTTAGCCCAAAACCTATTTGACAAACTTTTATCTTTGAGAAGTGTTCTTGCCATATTCATTATTGTCTGATTTTTTCTTTTAGCCACTCCATTCTGTTGTGGAGTATACCTGGCTGTTGTTTGCATGATAATGCCTTGTGATTTGCAGAAATTTGAGAATTCTCTGGAGTTGTATTCTCCTCCTCCATTTGACCCGAGTGCTTTGATATATTTGCCACTCTGTTTTTCAGCTTCTGCCTTGAATTCTTTGAGTTTTGCAAAAGTTTTAGACTTGTATCTGAGAAAATAGATCCATATTTTTCTGCTAAAATCATCAATAAACGTTAGAAAATAAAAGCTGCTACCTATGGACTCTGTTTGCATTGGTCCACATAGGTCAGTGTGAACAAGTTCAAGATGTTGTTTGGCTTGATTGGAAGACTGTGGAAAACTAGTTCTTTTATGTTTTCCAAGTATGCAGGATTCACATGGTGGAATTTTCTCTTTAAAGATGGGAAGACCTTTGACCATGGAGTTCTTCTGAAGAAGACTTAGACTCTGAAATGGTAGATGTCCAAATCTTGTATGCCAAACCATTGTTTCATTCAAGGTTGATGCACTTTGTGCATATGGTTGACTCAGATTTGTAGTTCTGAGGGTAAGGGGAAACATCCTATTCGGAGTCATATGGATTTCAGAAATCAATTTTCTGCGGGGGTTTTTGTCGTATATTTTGCAAGATGCTTCCTCAAAAAGTACCTTATAGCCATGTTCAATGAGCTGTCCTACACTTAGCAAATTATGTTTCAGATCTGGAACATGATAGACATTGTTTATGTCTTTCTTTACATTCTGTTTAGTAAGAATATGAACAGTTCCTTTTCGTTGAACTTTGACTAAGTAATCATTTCCAAGTGTAATATCAGATGAGATTGAAGAATCAATGCATGAAAGTAAATCTTTGTTACCTGTCATGTGATTGCTACATCCACTGTCCAACAACCAGAGATCTTTAGGTTGTTGTTCAGTCTTGTGGCACGAAAGAAACATACCTCCTGAGTTTTCTCCCGTGTGATTTGACACATGTGCTTTGCCTGAGAGCTGATCTGCTTGCTTCTTCTTGCATTCAGATTCATAGTGCCCATACTTTTTGCAGTAATAGCATTGTATGCTTGTTTTGTCATTTGATCTTCTCCCTCTGCCTCTTTGAGGCTGCAAATTCTGATGTTGATTTTGTTGCTGTTGTCTTTGACCTTGGAAATTTTGATTCGGATATTGTTGTCTGTTACCTCCACCGGAGTGAGGGTTACTTTGATTGCTCCCTCTTCCTTGGTGACCTCTGCTTCTTCCTCTGTTGAAGGAGAATTGAGTTTTGAAAGCATTGGAGATTGACTCATCTGTGAGATGCAGTCTGGTCTCATGTGTCACCAGAGAACCAATTAATTCATCTGTTGAAAAACATGACAGATCCTTGGATTCAAGGATTGCTGTTACAACCATTTCGAATTTCTTTGGTAAAATTCTGAGGATTTTCTCAACAATTCGTTGAATAGTGATGGTTTCACCAGTTAGTCTGATCTGGTTTACGATACCCATGACTCTGGTCATGAACTGATCCACATTTTCAAGCTCTGTCATCCTTAGAGTCTCGAATTGTGTTCTCAAGGTCCGCAGTTTAATTGTTTTGACCCTGTCATTTCCTTGGTAGGAAGTTTTAAGGATGTCCCAGGCCTGTTTTGAAGTACCAACGCCTATGATTTTTGAGAAAATCGAGTCATCCACAGAATTTTAAATCCAAAATTTAGCTTTATTTTCTCTGTTTCTCTGTGTTGCTTGAGCAATTTTCTGCTGATTAGTCATGGCGGACAGGTCTACTGGATCTGGTTCCACATATCCATGATCCACTGGATCCCAACACTCTTGTGCTTGCAAGAAGGATCTCATCCGAAGAGACCATAACTCATAGTTCTTTCCAAGAAGAATCGGACCCTGAGTTGGTCCTAAATTGCTAGACGTCGCCATGTTTTAAAAAAAAAATTGAACAGAACAGAAAGAAAAATTCGTATTTACCTGTGTCCCACGCGTAAAACTAGGTCTGTTGCTTTCTTGCAGTGATTTCAGAACTCTGTTAGACGAGACCTTTGAACTCTCCAACTTCCGATTACCGAAACACCGAAGAGAGTTTATCGGCCTTGAATTGGCCCTTAGTCTCGGATCAATGTGACCACACGCCTAAAGGTTAAAGCGCTACGGGATTTTCCGGTTCTTTGTCTTTCAATTTGCCGAAATGTGAAATATGCTGGAAAGGCCCTTCTCGAAAGCCTTTTCAGGATTTCGCGTTTCGGGACTTCGCGATGCGAAGTGGCACGGTCCTCTGTCGGCAGGATCCCTGATATGCCGAAACACCGATCAATGGTCCAGATCTTCCTGTGATCTGACGGTCTAGATCCTTTCGGGATTTCGCGAATCGGTATTTCACGACTCGTGATTCCTCGTCACACTGCGCTTCCAAAACGCGAAGTCCGAATTGCCGATTTTGCCAAAATCGCTTTTTCGGAAAATTTCCTGAGATCTTGGATTGATGCCACGCGTCCCCGAAAGATGGACGATCCTCGTCGTTTCGCGATTTCGCGACTTGTGACTCCAAATCCTCTGTCAACTTGAAACCCTGGTAGCCGAGATGCCAACGATTTCCTCGATCTCCGCCACGTGTCCGAACGAATGGACGGCTGTGATCTTTTCAGGATTTTCGGACTTTCGCTGTAGAGTGTTCCAACCTTTCGTCAACAAGACCTCCGATATCCCGAACTCCGAAATGCCGAAATGATGGCACTTGGATCTGCTGCCACTTGTCCTCTGAGATGGATGGCTCACAATCCTCTCGAGATTTCGCGATTTGTGATGTCGGGATTTCGCGTATCGGGGTTTTGGAGAGTAGTCTCCTTCGCTCGTCCAACTCTCGATCCCCGATTTTGCGATCGGATCAGATCGACGACTCATGATCTATCTCGATCCAACGGTCCAAAATAACTCGTGATTTCGCAATTCGCAAATTCTCACGGCTATCTTCTGACCTTTACACCTTGCGAGTCAGCGAAATGCCGAGATCTCGCCATGTATCTCTTGATGGACGGACCAGATGATTTCGTGACTTCGCAAGTCAAATTTCTCCTTGGCGCTCCAGAGGACTAAACCTCGTGCACTTTCTCGCGGATCCAACGACTGTCGGTCCTCTGCGCAAGATCTAACGGTTGAAATTCTTTCGCCTTTTCCGCGCTCTCCTCGTCCCTTCTGAACTGGATTTCCGCCTCGGATCTGTTCGCAGGACAAATCTTACGGCCACGACGGTTGTTCTTTGACCCTGAGTCGCGTTCTTTACTGCCTTTGCAAGGATTTTCTTCTGCGGAAGAAAAATTCGTGAATCTTTCAAAGATTTGAAAGAATTTCATGAGTTCTTTGTTCTCTGCTCCAATCTTTGACAGATTTGAGAGAATTCCCGTAAATCTTTAAACGATTCTGCCTTCTGCAGGAATCTTTAACGAATTTGAATAGATGCTTTGAATTCTTCAAGAGTTCCCGCCTCTTGTAGCTCTTCTTCGTGAATCTTTGATGATTCTTTGAAAATTGAACAAGAATCTTTACTATTTCTTCCTTCTCAGTCTCTGCTTCCTTCTCGTGTTTCTGCTCATTGAAACTTTCGAGTGTAGTATGCTCTGCGACCTCGCGTGAGCTTCTTACGCTGATCTTTTGAGCGTATGACGGTCTGCTTCCTCGTGGAAGTTTCCTGCGAGGATCTTTTGAGAGTATGACGGACAACTCTCCAAGCCTTGTGAAAAGTCTGTGTCGAATGCTCTCAAGATCCATGTAAGCTCTGCGCTATTTGAGGATCGTGTTGCTCTCCAGCCTGTGTAAAGAGGCTTACTACTGTAGCTTTGATACCATGATAAATTGTGAAGCAATAAATGCAGAGAGAAAGAATAGAACAAAAAACAATATATTAGAATATAAGAAGAAGAGTACAAAACTAGTACATGAAGAAGTTCTGAAGTAGTAAGTACTATGCAAAGGGAAATAGCTGCGCTAAATAGGCTCAAGCAAAACAAGAATAGAAAATACAGCTGGCCAGGACAGCTGGCAGTGTACAGTCACCCTGTTGAGATTACATTATATTTAACAAGTGTGACAATGCTCATTGCAATTGCAATTTAATACTAATTTTTATGAGCCTTACCTCTCTGGGTAGTTGCATGCAGGTTTTGGACAGTATTCTTGAATCCTTCATCTTTTCTTCCCTCTCAACCTTCAGTTTTCAGCCTAGGATGTGATACAATCCAAAGAGTCCTCGTGACTTGTGAATGTGCAGGTGTTAAGCAGCCTGTGTTATAGAATTTATAACCCCTGCTATGCAACCTGTGTTATAGAATTTATAACCCGTGCTATGCATGCAGCCTCTAGTATAGAATTTATAACTCGTGCTATGCATGTACCCTCTAAGAATTTATAACTTGTGCTATACATACTTTACACAAAAATCAGTGTTGGAATTTCAAAAATTATTACTTATATTGAAGTTGGAACTATCCTCGGGGATTGCAAATTTGCATGATGTATGTTGAGTCAAGACCTGTCACCCACTATGAGTGTGATGGGCCTCTTACAACCTGTTACTTACCTTGGATACAACCTGTTATTTAAATATATTATATATAAATATATGGATACTGACAATTCTTTTACCTTCCTGTCAAATTTATGGTTTAAAAAATTAATAACATGTAAATTTAAAAATTACCTATATTTAACG